>JAHZMW010004356.1:0-79556 GCA_027743745.1 Alloscopus bannaensis | reverse complement strand
CGTGATTAAGGCCGGACGGCCGGATAAACGGACAGACACACCGTGCATTCTTATAAGTATCCTTTCACTCACATGCTTCGCATGTTCATTTCAGTCTCCTAATAAAGTGGAATCCTTAAACAGATATTATGTAAACAGAATAAAAAAATGTTTCGACAAGATTTTTTATTCTTGTTGATCACCAGACAAGGAAGTTGACAACTAAGAGATCAAGATTTACATAAGAAGCACAATGCATGCTCAATAAAAGTGCATCGAGCGGCAAGTCCTTTGAAATGAGTATAATAATTAATGTCCTCTAAGAAATTAGTTTCTAACGTCTGTAAATTGACGACGCATAAAAAGCGCGTGGAACATCAGCGACGAGGATGCAGTCGTGTCTCTGCAATGCTTGAATGTCCGTCTCCAACTTTTTCAGCAAAGCTTCTAAACTCGTCTTCCGCTTGATCTTCCCCGGAGTGTCAATCAAAAGCGGGAGAGACTGGTACAGGATGAAGATGTCATTCCAGTTTTTCTTCAGGCCCTCCACCATCCCATCGATGTCGTCCTTGTCGAGGCGTCGAAGGGGTGAGACATTGTTCTTTTGTGCTTCCTCCTCTTCCTTATGTCGGGTGTCGATGAGTTCCTTCTTCCTCTCGACGAGGTACTTTGGGATGCGCGTGAAATGCTGCCGGAGAACGTAATTCGGCGCGAGACCAGAATTTTGCCACTCTTGAGTCGTACCTCGGTTCGTGTCTACATAACGTGGGCGCGATGTTTTCGCCCGTGCTTTGATGACGCTCACGGCGTTCGACTTGACAAAGTCTTTGGTCTCTTGGACAATGACTTCGAAGCCATGCGCCGCCGGTGGGATTGCTGGCTTTCGGTGAGAGTTGCAGAGACGAGTGGAGCGAGTTTCAGGAAGTCGCTGTGACGATGTTTTGGTATCAAGGCCAGGTTTCGGTTTGAGAGGTGTGGACACAGGTCTAATGTCCGTTTTTTCGGAGGCCTCGTTGACATTTGCTTGGACCTCCTTTTCCTTAGGGAATACCGCCGGGACTGCAGATAGAGTTAACGTAGTACTGAATAATGCGTCATCATCGTGTAATTTTTTGCACCCAACAAAATTATTGTGGAAATACTGATGACAGTATTACCTGACACAGGGCGGATGGATAGTGGTCGACGGGAATGCTTTCTGAGAAAGAAGGCAGGACCTTCGCAAACAATTTCCGGGACGCCCATAGTTTTCCTTGGCCAAGCCCTGTTTCTAGTTACCTCTTCCCGGACCATGGAAGAGTGGACTGAGCGGTACCTTTACGCAAATTTTTAAACAGTAACTAAACGTCTTTAAAGAGACTACATATTTGCTTACATTTCGGTTATATTATACGCGTCGTGGGATTACCGAGGAGGTCGAGACAAGCCATTTTTAGGTCGCTCTTTGCTTGGGTCGCTTTTAGTCACAAAATTATAGACACTTTCACCTTCCGGTGCTGAGTTAAAAAATTTAAACATTTTAACAGCTTCTCTCTCGTTTCTCCTGCAATTGCTCACCACAAATATGCACAGTTACCAGAAATGACGAAGAAAGTGAAACGTCGCAAGGAAGCCGTAGAGTACCCACAAAAATGCAATTTGGTCTCCGTCCAAAATTCTGGAGATTGATCAAACTGTAAAATCGATGAGAATTGTCCCTCCCTGAGAAAGCAAAAAGAAAAAATGGATACAACAAGTAATGGAATACGAGTCGTCGATGTAAATGGTTTGAAAATGAAAAATCAATAAACTTCATAATAGTGTTACAGAGGGACGTTGTACGTTGTAAAAACTGATATTTCGTAAACGCTTTTTGCCGATTTTTGTGGTTTTACCCTAAGCATGATTTTCTACCAAACACATGCGACTACTTTGTCGTGAGATATTAAAAACGAGTTGAATTAGCGGATTTTAACAGCCATAAAGTTAAACAAGTTTTATTTTATTCATGATTGCAAATTGCAGCTACAAAAGTGATTGCACCTTTCCATACATAGGTATAACAATGTATTTCTATGCATCATCATGGTTACATACTTTCATATATACTTATCGTACACTGGTTAATATTAGATTAACATTAGTGCTTAGCTCAATACTCGACGACTGTTACATTACCATGCTACTCACAATACCAAATACTTTTGTCGACATCCTTACACATTGTGTTAACTAAGGAGAGAATATATGTACCCATTTCTTACAAAAGCTTGGGAGACTTCGTTGAAAAAATCAGCACTCGAATCAGCGTAATAACAAATATTAACAGAATATTATGCGTCATCACCAGGTGAATACGTAGCAGTCGTGTGTGGATTTTTTGTGGATCCGGAAAAAAGAGAGTTGGACCTCTCTCCCAACTGTCTCATATTGTCACACTTGCCAACTCCAAGTCAGTCATTCATGCTGCTTGATCGCCCACAATTCCAGTGAGTTCAAACAAGAACGACACAATCATATTTGAGAACAAAGCTTCATTGACAAATACAGTAGTGACTACATTAGTGTGTACTGTATTCGCAAAATTTCTCCTTCGAAAATAAAACTAGAAACTAATAGATGCATTACAATTATTTAATTTGTTAGACATCGTTGCCTCAAATGTGGACTTCATGAGGCACTTCGCTCAAATCAAGATCCAGTATGATGGGGCGTCAAACTGGAATCACTTTTTGATTGGCTTGGCACTACTACTCAATTTAAAACGGGCTATACACCAAATTCATTTCCACATTCAATGTAAATTATAATGGAGTGTGTGAGAAACGTGAGACCTATACATTATACGAACAATTAAGGTAAAGCAAAAAGGGAAATAAACTCTAGTAATAAATGATGACAAGAAAAGCTAGAAATACTTCGGCGTGCGTACCCACACAGGAGGACAGGACTACACAAGAAAAAAAATCCTTTCTACAACACTTCCAACTCGTTGGAAACATAGAATGACCTTTTAGTTACTGAAAGGCGATCAAGTTTGTTCATCAGAAAGGATTTCATGATCAAAATAATGTTGAAGAAATACGTAATGTACGTATGTATATGTAGTTGTATTCGAGTCGCTTGGAAAACCCATAGCTATGTATATATATAACATATGTTATATATTATAATACGTTTAAGTCTAATTGCTAGCGGTAGAGTTGTTTTTTTTCATAAGTTGTTTGTGTGATGTTTGGTTTCCATTATTAATTTACGAGGGTGACGCAGACAAAGCCCTACTCTCCATAGAGCTACACGTTATCATCGTTTGGTCGGCGTCCGGACTAGAGAGAGACGAGTTGTTTATGGAATTGTTATTACTGGAATGATCTACCTCACAAATGGAATGGAGACGTCCTGGTTTCGAGAAATTGGACAAGGAAGAACACGAGGAAGACAATGTACTTTCTTCGTAAGGTAAAGAATTGCTTGATGAATGAAGGCTCGCGCCACTACTGCTATTGCTGCTCGACCCGCTGCTGGTGATGTACGTGTACGAGTTCTCCGGGGTGGTACACTCGGAAGATGTGGGGCTCCTTGACAGATTGTTTGTGTAGTTTAAAATGTCGTCGAGCAAGTCCTTTGGAAAGGCTACTCGTCGGCCTAAGCCAGAGGAGATTGATTCAGTCCATACTGCTAGCACGTCGAAAGATGGCCTACGTACAAAAATAAATTAGCAACATCGTTATATAAAGCTTTGCATAGTGGATTCTACGGAATTGCATTTGACGATGGTTGATTTGTACCTCTTGTCCGGGTTGAGATCACAGCACATAAAGGCGATGCGATACAACGGCTCGGGACACCCCACACAAAACTTCTCCAAGAACGTCTTCTGATTCAGACTAAAATCTCCGGATCGTGGAAGGAAATCTGGGTCTGCGTGGACTCGTCCAATCAGCTAAACATCAAATTTTTTTCCATGTCACATCCCGGTTTATAAATACAAGACAAATTCTAATGAGAAGCAACAATGATGAGAATACCTCGCAGAGAATTATTCCAAAAGAGAACACGTCAACCTTCTCATCATACTTATTGCCCTTCATCATCTCCGGCGCCATCCAGAATGGATTCCCAACCACGGTATACCTGTGAAAACCAAATTGAAATGCAAAGTAGTGCTACATTCTTGTCACGCGTCTTTCTCGACAAATCGTCAAGGTCGAACGTAGGTTACCTCTTCTTCCTCTCAATTCGTCGTCCTCGTTGCTTACTCGGATTGAATCTGTTCTGAATACTCATTTCACTGGTAATCCTAGCTAATCCAAAATCTGCCACTACGACGCTCATGTCCTAATTTCCATACAGAAAACACACATTACAAAAAACCAGTCCCCAAATTATGCAAAAAATGCAGTAAAATGTAGCAAGATACTTTTTTTTACAATCCTTACCTCTCTAACCAGACAATTATGCGAGCTGAGATCCCTATGAATGACTCCCATGGAGTGGAGGTAAGCCATTCCACAAGAGATATCGTGAGCAAATCGACTTCGTTGTTCCCAGTTTAGCTGCAACTGAAGGTTCTGGATCATCTCCCTCAAGCTACCCCCTCTCACATACTCGGTGATCAAATGAAGCTTCCTCTCTTTGTACAAAACCCCTATGAATCTCAGCACATTTGGATGCTCCAATCGTCGTAAAACAGCGACCTGGAAAAAAATTCCCCACAAAACAAGGTTAAATATGAAGTCACATATTTTTTATCTCCAGCATGCTTCTCAAGTGATATCCATGCACAATTAAAGCAGAGCTTGTAATTACCTCCTTCAGGAAGTTGCGTTGAGCTTCCTCATCCAAGCGATAAAGTTCTTTCAAAACCATTACTTCACTTGTTTCAGAATGGGTAACTTTGTAAACCTGAAATACGAGAGTAAATGAAAAACATGTCAAATGCAAGCACTGCACAATTCCCATTCAGCAGATACAGCGCTTCAGTTAACTAAACCCAAAGGAAAATCAAATTTCAACATAAATATTGTCTGCCTTATTAGCTTTTCATCAACTCAAGAAAAACAGATCGATCCATTCAAGTGTGTGGTTAGTGGAAGGATCATCGTATCAAGTAATTAACCACTATTTAATCTCGCAGCACGAACACACGACACCCCGTCGAGCGAAACAAACAAGAGTGGCGACAACTTACACAAAAACATCGTCAACGACAACAAAAACTCATACGAAAATGTACTTCCTCTCTAAGTAGTACTGAGGCCTAAGCCGCTTTGAGTCAGTTCAGAGAAAAAAGGGTTTTAAAAAAGGACTTGTTAAGAGAGTCAATATAGTCTCAGCGTTCTTTAGAAATTGCAAAGCCTAAACAAAGCACACAGCCCTTGGCTTCATAAGATTATCGAATTAGTCACGGTGTTATTTTTCCACCTCTTCAAAGAAAAAAGTGTGTGGATCAATGGCTACTGTGAGTCTCGTATTGACCAATAACACAAAGCAATTGACTAAATGCTTGATAGAATTTTCTCTCTGATTACTTTACCTGACCGAAGAAACCTTTTCCAAGAAGCTCTCCCTTCACAAGATCACATGCTCGGAATGTACACTGCGATCGGGCCTGTTCTCGGAAGGACAAGGTCCTTGCCAATCCAGCCCTTGAATGATTAGGAGGAGTGGGGCTACTATCCGAAAGACGAGAGAGTGAAGCTGCTCGCTCACGACTCCTGAAAACATTTTTTTTACATAAAACTTGTCACAAATTTTCGAGGTCCGCACCGAGTTCCTGGAAAATCCGTTTAAATATAGAGTAAAAAGAATTTCATCAGCCTTGATTTAATTACCCTTTGGATCGACGGGATGCTCTGGAACGGTGCTCATCACGCCTCTTATTAGTAGTCAGTCTATCCTTGTTAGAACACTCAACGTCACTGTAGCTGCCCCACAAATCCCAACTCCGTAACTCCAAACTGCTAAGGCTGCCAAATGATTTGCTCTCCTCCAGCTTTCTCGCAGGGATCTCTGGAGACGGAGTCTGCTCTACGGTAACCTGCACGAAAATTCCCAACATCACAGTTAATACGACTAAATCAACAAATCTCTCCAAAATGACAACCGCAATGATTTCCATCCAAAAAAAAAATCACCAATTCACAATAGAACACACAATGAGAGTCACTGTAGTCAACACTATAAAAACGGTGTGCATTCTTTGGAGTCATTGGCCATGGAAAGACAATAGGACGAACTCTTCAATTAGACGGAAAAGACAATAAAAATATTTTGTGACTCTGATGACCTCACCTGCACTACGGAAGTTCGTTGATTGAGAATCTTTTCGATGTCAGGAATCGGACGGTCATGCACTGGAGCTCCATTCACTTCGAGGATTCGGTCCCCCACACTCAGTTGGCACTCCGGCCCATGTCGTCCAATTCTAAGTACACCCATACTGGTTTCAAAAATATTCACCACCATATTTCAGCACAACACGAGGTCACACACGGCAACAACACCAAACACATAAAATATATTTTAAAACGAAAGCTTAGTATGCAAAAAGCTTAGATGCGCTTCAAGTGCACAAATCAGATGAACAAAGGGTTATCAGCTTGCTGACGCTTGGGTTTCGAGAATCGGGACAAACTTGAGAGGACCACGACGGAAACATGATTCCACTCAAAAGGCTTCCAAGACGCAGTATGAAAATCCAGAAACAATTCCTCACTCCAAATCTCCACTTGACAACATCACTTCCATTATTCTCACACTCACTGTATGACCCTCACATTGTTCTGGAGCAACTTTCCAGAGAGAGGAAAACAGGAATATTGGCTCAAAAAACAGAGTTGCATCACTAGCAAATCAAGGGAATTCCCATCATCTCCCAATCCTCTCCGGCTGCTACGAATTTTACTTCGTTTTTTTTTCACGCATGCACTTTTCATGCATGCACAAGTTCTCCGCAGTTTGTGCCAGAGATTCGCTTTAATGTGCAATTTTTCCAGGTTGTCATAAAAAAGGCAACTTGTGAGAACCTGAGAGCCGCTCCAAGACAGAGCCGACTCTATATTTTCGCGAGTACAAAATTGTTTTGCTCCTTGGCTTCCACTTTTTCCTGTAGCGACTGCCTTGCAACATAATATCTTGTCGTCACTAATCCCACGTTACGACTCTTTTAATTACAGAGGCTCACACAAACACCATTCAGAGACACCATTATTAGCGTATCTCTCGAGTTGAAGACACCGTCGTCAAGTCGAAACGACACGATGCTCAGACGTCTTTCTCATGACGAACAATGATGCATTTTTTGTGACTTCTCCACCGAAACAGAAGAGACTCTGAGTGAGTTACTGAGTTCCTATCAAACCACATTTCAATAAACTCGCACTCACTCACACATTCGAATTCCTCAAAAGGAACTTCATTTCATGATAGGATTTCTCTACATTTTACCCACTCCATTCCAAAGCCAAACTCACAGAGACACAAATGTATGCAACCACGCAGAAAAGCTTCTTTATGTAAAATCAGTGCACCGATGATGATAGTAACGTCTATCAACAATCATCATTCAAACCATACTTACTGAAGGAGTCACCATTTACTCCTCACTTCTGCGCACACACAAGCCGAGTGTGTGAGTTTGAAGGAAAATAATGTGTTTCTATCATCATCATCATTATGAGCATACAACTCCCAATACGACTACCATTGTTGTGAGCACACATATTTACGTCAAGTACTTTACGCGAAGGCAAATAATAAATCCGACTTCATTTCCCTACACACATGCAGCAAATACTCATCCATATTATAGGCGCGCAGTTAATTGCTTCTCGTTTACACGTAAAACACGTATAGCGTTTGAAGCTTACAAAAATCAGAGACAACAACAACCAGAGCCTTTTTTTCGCCATACTTTGATACACACAAAGGTATCATTGCTTATCATGAGTGTAAGCGAAGTGAAGAAAAATTCAAATGTGGAAATGCAAAAAAAAAGTCCAAGTCCTCTTCTCTCTCTAAAATGTCATGCAAATGTATCGCTAACCTACAGACAGACATAAAAAGAAGAAAGAAAAAAAGAACTCTCGTGGGAACTAAAAAGAGAAGTATAGCGCTAGGGGAAAAATTCTTCTCACAACATGACGTTCTTTTTTTTGCCTATCATCAACTCAGTTTGTGTATTGACTCCTTACAAAAACATCATTATATTCAGAGAGAGAATTCCACTTAGATTTTACTACCGCTTTGTGTATAAGTCGTCAAAAAATCTTTTTTTTTCGCACTCATTTGTACTACTCAGCCAACTTCGCTGATTGATGATGACTGACCTTCCGTCTATCTTTGTGTGTTCTCTCTAAATATCATTCAACCACATCACGAGATTATGATAAAATAAGAGTTGGCTGCAGACGGAAAAGTGTGTGGCTCATGATAAGTCGGTAACTCGGCGATGTATCTTGTTGCAGGTTGATGTGGTGTGTGTACATGAGTTTTCTGTATCAATGATGGATCGTAAAAATAAAAGCACTTCCTCATACACTGTTCTGAACCAATTCACTGGCATTGTTAATTGTATTACTTGAGCTTTTTTTTCTTCTCTCAAAAGGAATTCAAATTTTTTCCACTTTTCTATCAATACTTTTTTTTGAGCAACATCAATGAGTCCCGAGAATACTGAACCCATACCCAATCCTTAAGAAAAAAGTGTATAAAAGAAATGTGCAGTCGTGCTTCTTGCGAAAATGCATTTTCACGTCTTTCATCCCCGTGTGCTATTGCACTATTGAGAGAAAAGTTTAGTGTCAGTAGACCAGAAAAACGATTTTTGAAACAAGAAGTGTTAAGAGAGCAGAGATGAAAAAAAGGTTGCATTCCGTTGCGGAGGAAAGATGAGATGTTTATTATTACGAACAAATATAGCCAATTAAAAAATGATGAAACAGGTGTGCTCGCAGATGAGGAGTGCTTAATTGACTTTCTTTAGTAAAAAAAAATCTCTCTCTTCACTCCATTCACCTACATTTCCATTTCACTTATGTGGGAGGAGAAGGCTTGTACATATTTGCCTTCAAAAAAAAGAAAAGTGCACGGTCTCTGAAGAAGCGCACATGTCTCACATTTTTCTGCCACAGTTTTCTCACCTTCAAAAAAGGGATCTCAACAATATTATAAAATAAATGGGTGACTCGGATTGAATGCAGCTCTGCTATATTTTGTTGTCTTTCTCTTGTGCATTGTTGGCCCTTTCTTTGCAAAACAATTTAAGGCACAAAATGCCCAGTGGAAAGTTGCCTACGCTTTCAAAAGCGTGGTGAGCTGTAGTGCGCACTCCTAAAGCAATTATTTTGATTAATTAGGAATATTAGCATTTTAATTCAGATTATGCTAATTACAGAGGGAAACAGAGAGATATCAGGTTTGATTTTCTCTCTCACACACACAGAGTGTCACAGAGCCATAGTCCGTTTGTGCGACTCTACCTCGTCGTAACTTCTTCTCGCTGACAAAATAAACATGATTATATTACTATTATTATTGAGCATATGCCATTCATACCGAGATTTTTTTGATGCAACAAACAAACAAACGCACGCGTATTATTTCACTAATTTAAACGCTTTTTTTCTGCATCTTCAAAAAAAATGATAAGACGACGGAGGGGAAAAACGTCACGCAAATTCCAAAGAGGAATAAAGAAGCCAGTCTAATAATAGCGCGAAATGAATGAAAAAAGTGAAATCAGATAGAATCCCTAAATCTTTACCACCGATTACAGAGAGCGAAGGGTTTTCGTGTGACAGAAGGAAAAAAAACTCAAGTAAGCATGCCTAATTCATTATTATTATTATTGAATATCACATTTAAGAAGAAAAAAGCCCTACCACATTCAACCCTTTCGTTGTCTGTACAAGAGAGGACTTCTTCTGTTTCATTTGAGCTACCCATTATGCATTTTTTACATTTTACACCACCACAACGAAGAAGAAGTCGACGACGAAAGCGAAATGTGGGAAATAGGAAAACTCTTGGTAACCACACAGACTCGCTCAGTCGTCGTACCTAGATTTGCACACCAGCCACGATGATGATGATATGAGGATAATATGCGTATTATGTGACACACGACGAGACTCTTAAGGGCTCATAAAAAGAGGCAGTGTGTTCTTCTCTTGAGAAGCACATGATTTCATATCACCTCCCCCAAGCTCACCATTATTCTCTTAAGACACACTACGTAACACTGTAATTGTCCATTGATGAAAAAGTGAATCTTATCAACAGACAATGCTGATTGCACACAATTGTACTTAATCATTAATATTATTCATTCGCCACTGCAAAGGATGACATAACACGGTGGTAGCGGTGGTGTGGTGGAGGATCCTTTACATTTGCATCTAGCGTTGCAAAACCTACTCCTCTCTCTCACTCTTGACAATGCACGTCTTAATAGGTAATATATATGTGTATCACATACTCCTCATAATATGCTGTCTCTTCATCATCATCATCATGTCACATAATATGTGAGCTCTTCACCTCACACACGCAGGAAAAACGTTGGAAGGAGAGTTATGTACATAGCTGAACAGTTTTGTCTCACTTTGTCAGGCGAGCAGTAAAGGAGCGACGTGAATGACAATCGTTAAACGCTCACAGAGTCTCTGTGCACATTCTTCATTCCCTGTTTTGCCAATTTGTTCGATGTGTGAGCTCACAACAACCACCTTGAACAGGAAGTGCACACATCCATAATATTATTATGTGCGCATGCGCATCAGGCTTCATCACCTCAACTGAAAACTGAGGTGGTCGTCTGCACAGCGCATGTTGTAATATAATATGATGATGACGACGGTGATGTGATTTGCAGTGTCTGCAACATCAATATTTATTTGCAGAAAAATCAGTGAATGTTTGCCATCGTCGTAAAATACACCGTCGAGTTATCAAAGTCAAATGAAACGACACTCGGGACAGATAAGGTTGAGTGAAACGATGAGACTTTTCTATGACCAATGTGCTCACCACGATGTTTCTATGCTCACATAATGTGCATTTAGACAAGTGACATTTAAGTCTTACATCCGCATCCCGTGCGTTTGTTTGTTTATGAGAGCCTTCCGTTTTGGGTTCCGTCTCCGCACGTCAACTTCGCTTATCGGTATTATTTAATGTGTTTTTGTATTATCACACAGTGTCGTCGTCGTGGAGGGTAAGGAGCACTTATGAGTTTGTATATTTTTCTGCAACTAATTTCCCCTTTTTTATATTTTTTCTTCCATTTCCTACCTTGTTATTAGGGATGACTACCGTCTACCTTGCACGTTGCACGGTCAATATCAACTGAAAACGAGTGTTGTTGAGATAGAGAGATTCGCACAAGGTGTGAGAGGAAAATTAAGTGAACTCTATCTCTTGTATTGGGAAGGATTACACGTTTTTCTTTCGTTCCTCGTGTGTAAATTTTAACTGCGCGTTTTTTTTCTGATCCTGTGTATCTCCATTACAATATATGGAAGTGATGTTATTACAGATTATGATGGAATTAGTACATAATTCCCAAAGTACATCAGAGAAAAAAACACAATAACAACAAGCGAAACACTTCCGTGTGTATAGTTCGTTGATATATAAATCCGGAAAAAAATAGAGGCTTGATCTGGACGCACTCAGTGATGATGACTAATGACGACTACACAATATAATGAGGCTACTGGAACATTGTTTCGTATAATTCGCTTGGTATTGACATGGACTTCCAGGAAAAGCTAATGTAAGCTCCAATTCAAGGAAGTTGTTGGAAGTACGAGCATTTTCTTATGCATATTGTAGGGCTATCGATCTATTGAAATTCATGGAAAATTGGTAGTGCTCAACTTCACTTTGTGAGCATACACACCGTCCGCCGGTGAAAGTGAAAGTGACGCCCATCATTTCCCAATCATTCACATCAGTGTGGCCAATGGTCATTCTTTGAAATGTCTATGAAAACAAAACTCGCTTCTTTGTACAGCCCGAGTTTTCAAATTCGAAAAGGGATTTTCACACAATTATTAGCCATGGTGAGGAAGAAATTGCGTACATCATATTGCTTTTTTTTGTTTCTAAGTTATCTAGCTTTAGTCGTCATTGACGTTACGAAATAGTCAGGGGAAAATATGAAATAATGAATTTCCATTTCGTTGTGCCTGAAACCCAAAGCGATTGGGAAAGCTCTCGTATTCGATGACAAACTAAAAATCCAATCTACTACATTCGCAGCATTTTCGAGTTGAGAGAGAAAGATCTGGTTGGAAAACTTTTAGTCTTCGTTTGTGAGGTTATTAGCTGAGCTGTTGCCTACTCTCTGTTTCGAGTGATGTAATACAACATGCGAACATATTTCATTTGATTAGTAAACGATTTTTTTTTAAAAATAAAGGTGTTGAATGAATGTGTTTGTTACACACGATTGCAAAACCGTTTTTTTTTTCACGTTCTCCTTCGTTAGCTAGACGAACTGTCAATGTTTGATGTGTATTGGATACATTTCTCACCTTTCAAATTTCCAAATTGCACACACAAACACACACTCCTCTCCTCACTCATCCCCTCAATCCCTCCTTCGTCGAAATGACTCGTTTCAAAAGATTTATATGTGCCAGTCATTACACAGCTTTTGTGTTCGAACGTTACGTACATCGTGTCATGCGTAATTGTAAACATCGTCAATAGAAAAACAATTTTTTTTTCATCCTCCGCGTGTAAATCGTTATTCAGCAGCA
The DNA here is from genome assembly GCA_027743745.1 of Alloscopus bannaensis. NCBI lineage: Eukaryota > Metazoa > Arthropoda > Collembola > Entomobryomorpha > Entomobryidae > Alloscopus > Alloscopus bannaensis. The sequence goes on along the minus strand of JAHZMW010004356.1, from coordinate 66,828 downwards.
AACACGCTGAAACATGTTGCACACATGTAAGCAACCCCAGTTTTAGAGCTAAATCTCTAAGCTACGCTGTTTTAAAGTAACATTTTCAAGAGTTGTTGCTTGTTATTAAATTTTTGATTACTACCACCAACTCTAAGCACTTTCAAAGGGTTTGTAATTTGTAGATACCGTGGTGGGGGATCTCCTACGATGCCTCAGATCTGACGAGTGAGCAAACATTTAAATGTCAACTAATAATGCGTTTTTGAATACGATGCTAATTGCTGCAAATGTATGTGATAATATATTGAAAGTTGAATCTTTGTTCATCCTCTACTACGTATGCGTCATGATTGTGTTAGCCCAAGCATTTAAAGCCATACAAGCTTGGATTTGAAGCAGGTAATTAATCGCTGTTCTCAGCAAGCAGTCATAGTTGCATAACACTATATACATACAGTTAAAAAAACAGAATCTTCGAGACTTACTCTGACACTTGAGGTACGGTCGCACACTCGTCGTATGTGACGCAGTCATTCCAGTCTGTCTTCAGTTTGTACTGGGTGCCATCACGGTTCAGTGGAGGGATCGTGACCACTTTGATGATGTGCTGCTTCTCCAGCAGGGGAAACGGCTCTTTCTTCCAGCAGCCACCACTAACACCACAATGATTAAATAAGTCGAAAACTTTGCGACAAATCCATGATTTCTCCATGACGACCTTTTCACCCCTTTCGTAATGCCTCTCGAATTATCACAACCACATCATCCACCACGCCCCAACAATGATCGACGCTGTTTTACGGGTAAAAACCGAGCAAGCTCTCTTCGTTGTGGTTAGCATGACGCACACAAACACACGACATTATCGGGCGCTCTCATAGACGACAATTGTAATGACAATAACACTTCTGTTTGAAACTAGATCAACTCCGTCACTCGTCGTTGTTTTTCTGGGTCACATTCAAAGAATTGCATGATTCATTTTCAAAATCAAAATTCGTGGCAATTCTGAGTCGACTTTGTCGCGACACAAAACCGACGAACCTTGTTTCAGGCTAACAATGCATTTTCTCGGTAATCAAACAAAAAAAAACCGACACAAACACTCAAACTTCATTTAGCGAACGCTCCTCAACCCCACAGCAGGCTAGCACTTGGCTTCCAAAACAAATGGTAATTAGTGGCAAGTGGAAATGATTGGGAACCTATTGGAATTTTTTTTATTGCTCATTGACGTGATCACTTTTATTTATTCCCCTCGCCAATAAACCGTGTCCACTTGAGTCACATAAAACAGCGTATACCCACCAACAAGAACCAAATGGTACGTAACATACCTCACAAAACTTGCATTTTTCTGATTGATTGCAGACTCTCAATTTTTACTACAGAAAACAAGCTTTTTTTGTACCACCTTCGCAATTATATGCTCACAGGGCACATCAGTGCAAACTAATAAAACTTTCCTCGTAATACGCACACTCTTGACTCTCAATAATCAAATCTCGTACTGAACCTTAAAACTCAAGCACACTTGTCCTTCGTCGCACATCTGCGCGCTACAAATAAATATAATATTAATCTCTTTTTTTCTACCATAATAATTATAGAATTTTTGAGTGTGAACGTGGTGAACACGGTTTTTCCTTTTAGTAGTTTGCATACAAACCAGAGGACTTGCTACACATGAGCAGTACGTCGAGGAGACTTGATATTTTACCAGCTGCCATTAAAGGGAACACATAAAAATCAGCGAAGCAGTGATCAAACGATAACTATTGATAAAAATGCAATTACCACTAACTAATAATACACGGCACAATCAACGACCACGCGAGAGCAGGCTCTTTAATATTTAGATCCACAACACTTGGTAGTACGCAAAATAAAGAATTTCAAACCTCAAAGGGCTCGACTCTAAAAATAAAACTGCGTGTACACAAATTGTGCATGTACTCCGAGTTTGTTGTGTGTGTCTATACAGAGTGAGTAAAAAGTGCACACAAATTAGTGATTAGTTAGAGGTGTAAGTGGCACACATGTAATACAGGCAACGACTTGAAGCAGTGTGGTGTAAAGAAATGGACGTCATAAAACAATAAAAATCGTGTAAAAATCTTTAAGCTGTACATGTGTGAGCACACACACACATATTGCACCTAAATGCAAAACATACGAAAACTAAAAATTAAACTTTTTTTTAACCAATTCATTACGATTACTACAGTTTACGTATATCTTTTTGTGTAGCTTTGTGAATACTTCATTGAAGTTGATACAGTACTTTCTCTTCTCTCTGGTGTGTGCGCACAGAAATTCATACTCATAGCGGACGTAGGTATACTTTATAGGTATTATGTATGATGCACGAGGATATCAAAAAATAAAAATGTCCTCCCTGCAGCTTTTTTTTACAATTAATAAATGTATGTGTACGTGTTATTATATTTGCACGTAAAAAAAATCAGCGAAATCACTTCAAAGGCCTTTATATTTAGTTGGGAGGCTTTGCATAATACTCCAGAGGGAGAGAGAAGTGCTTATACGCATTCCTTTCTTATCAGTCAACTAAAAAAATGGTTTGAATGGCCACTTTACGTACGTTAAAAACAAAATGAAGTTTCAAGATATGGGCTCAAAGATAGTCACTCGCTCCGGTAATGCACCTCTCCTGACAGTTGTGAGCGTCATACGCTTTAACTTGTGTTAATAAACTCTGACCAAAAATGTTAGATCAACTATGACGGCCATTTGGTGAGTGGTAGAACAAGAGGTTAATTTTAAATGGCAACCGGCAATCATAATCCAGGGGCCGTGCGTAGTCATGTGGAAAAAAGATTTATTACGGAAAACAGAAGACGTAGGCGATAAGATATGGGATCACGTGAAGAAATTATATTACTTCCCTAAACCAGCTTACGTTTGCATAATTTAAAATGAGTAGTATAGGCTAATGAATGCTTTCATCTCAATCATCGTTCGCAAACGAGGTCTCTCGCGATTACGCTTTTCATATTATTTTATAACACAACCAAAGGGAGCAGACTTCAAAAGTCCAATGTAGCCGAAATGATACATTCCCCCAAAAAAGTCAAATGATTTCATAATAATCAATCAGAGTTTACATGGTAACCTGTCGATTTAAATATTTTATCACTTCAAGGCTATTAAAATGTCATTTGGAAAAGAAAAAAAGTGTGAGAGCCTCTTCTCACTTTGGTGCTTTATGCTCATGTGCGAACGAAGATGTACATCTCTCCACTTCAAAACGCAGCTCATGCACAGAGTCAACAATGACACAACAATTGCAACGAGAGTGAAATGGTGTACTTACTGCATTTTAATTGTTTTTCAGGTTTTCCCAGTAGTAGCAGTAGTGTGCGAGTTCCTTTCTTCTGCATTGGTCAATACGAAAGGAAACAATGTTGTAATATGTGCAAACGTATCTTGTCTATGTCTACCTTGAAAATCAACAAACACAACTATCCACAACTACTTCAGTGCAAACACACACTTACACATGGTAATACTATATCCACTCGCATTTTCAGAACCAAAAACTTTTCGCTTCCCTTCCGTCCAACAATCAGTGCAGTAAATGCGGGTTCGTGAGGGGGAGAGAGACGTACAAAGTCAAAAGATAAGCCTTCTCCTGTGCAGATTTCATACGATATCTACTAAATGCGGCTTTTGGGGGAAATCAGTACGGTAATACATTTCGCACATTTGCACACAATCATTTTCAGCTCCTCTGATCTTCCTCTTATCATATTCGTACATTACGGCGAAAAAAAAATCACTAAAAGCCCTTGTACTACAATAATGTTGAACGTTGCAGAGCAACTCCTTATCTAGCTGAGAAATAAAAAACAATTCCTAATCGCGCTCAATCAGCTCTGATAATATGATATGCAGCTAAAGAGGTGTGCATTTACCGTATATTAGGAAAGGGAGTGAGAACCTAGGCATTTCAATTATTACGCGCATTACTTCGACTTGATTTACAAATTTTTTTCTCACTCTCCTTGCACAGATTACTAAAAATAGGAACACACCAAATTACTACTCCTTTTGGCATTTACGTACTCCTCATTAGACTCGCATAAACATTTTTTAAAAAAGAATGACCTGTGTGAACGCTGCCTTTTATGAAGGGATTAGTTTTGGGAGTGTTTCAATCGAATTTGATTATTGGCATTAAAACATAGGGAAATCAAGTATCGAAAAATAAGGGAGGAAAAGAACGACTCTTTATTTATTCGACATGTAGGAACGGGAAATAATCTAGTCGAACCATCTGGTCTTTACAAGCTACACATGGCAAGCAAATCTTTGTTTTTCCGCATTTAATCGCCGTACGGTTGATTGATTAGGTTCATTTTCGCCTTCCCTCTCTGTACCCTTGTTTCCTCCATTCATTGTATAACTGAGTGCAACAACATCGTAAGACTCACGGCGTCCCTATGAACAATTAGTGAGCTGAGTGCAAATCCAAGCAGTTAGTTTTCCACCATGTTTTCAACCAATAGAGCACCGTTTATATGCATCATCCATTACCGAAATTACGCCTTACACAGCTCATAATGATAGGAGCGCGTGTGTTTGATAAACTCGGCAAAAATCAAAATGCAATCATCACACCATCATCAGTTTATTTCGCCTTCATTATTACGAGCTACTAGAGAGCATATAACACAGACTACAATCCCTCTTTTCAAAATGTGCGACGTGATGGATAAATGTGCATAATAATTATTGGCACAGTAGACCCTTTGCTTCCACATCAATTCCTTGATGGCGAAAAATAAAAGTTATTCGTCGAGTGTTAATCTCTGATTTTTTTTAGATCTGCAGTAATTCCTCCCTGTAATTAACACACAATCTAGTAACGGGAGTGAGCCCATAGTTTTATAGGATTTACCATGCTTTTTTCTTGATAAGACACAGTAGATTTTCACAACAAATTATCATTCATTCTCTCTCGAAACTCGAGTACCGAAAGCCTTGGATCGGAGCTTCTCTGTTATACCAAAAAGTTGATGATTGATGAATCCATGAACTCTATGTTTGACGTGTGTTGTAAGTTGCGATTTTCCCAGGTTTTCAGAACCTAACGTGTCTTCCCATTGAAGGAGCAACAACGAAATGTACGCCTTGCGTACAAAGATTACTTCTATCTCATTACTACTCATTGCACACATGCATCGAGCATGGTTGTTCGAAAGAGTAAAAAAAATCATCTCTCACTCGTCCTTCACTCTAACGCTAATCAATACGAAAAAAAACGAATGTGAGTGCAAAAACTGAGGCTCAGAGTGCACTCACACTCAACAAACCGAGAAGGAATGAAAATGTTAAATTTTTTTTCGATTCTCAATAAAATATAGCTCACGTACCGCACGATACAAGTGGAATGCATAATACTATGTATGTATGTGTGTTAGTGACCTTACTCACGGTCAATTTGGAGCTAATGATTCGCGCAAGAGAGTTGCTTGCGTATTTATCGAAATACCAGAGACTGTGTTGAATGCACATGATGTGATGTAGTCTCGAAATCTTTTTTTGTTGTCAAGGCGAATGAAAGGGGTGAAAGATACAAGACAAAGAGGAGTGTAAAGTTTGCGATTTTTTCTTCTCTAAAGCAAAATTACCAGTAGAGTGTTGAGAGTCCGACTAGTATGTACTGCTCATCGTCCCCAATACAAGATTGGCACCTACAGCAACGGAAACATTCGGGATGGAACTTCATCGCTCCAGCTGTCATTATCAAACCAATGGCTGTCTGCAAAAACCATGGAGAAGAGACAACAACACGAGCACCATTAATAACATGTTATCGCCATGTGTACAATGTCATCTCAACTACATGTCATCATTAATCTCTTCAACCACACTTCATCATGTCACAAGCAGACAAAGACAGTTATGAAAAAACAATTTCATAAACTCTCTCTCCCTGCAGAAGACAATGATGTTTGTGAGGAATGTAAAACTTGAACTTACTTCACCACAATGATGACATGTTCCTCTACAGTTGGCCATCGCTGCCAACAACAGTGGGGAGTCATACCAATTTTCCACACCAGAGTCCAGCGTCAAACAGGTCAACACAGGACTCGGCGAGTACAATTTTAAAGTATCCGTGTCAACGCTCGTTCCCTCTCGTTTAGCACATATAGAAACCCTCTCACTCCGTACACAAGATTTTTTTCCAATAATCTTGATACAATCTAATTATATATGTATAAATCTAATATAGTTTACAAAGTTTATCAAACTTTCAGAACCACTACTACGTACACAACTAATTAGTCTATTTACTTTTAGTACGCTACCTCCAGCAGAGAGTTGATCGGTATTGATACACAATTTAGGAGTGTGTTTGCATACAACGTTGTTAGTGGGACGCGTGCTCAGAATATTTCTTCACACGAAACACATGTAGTAGACAAGAGTCTTTAGAAAAGTTCACTACTTTCATAAACACACTTACATCAATCCTAATATTTTTTATAAAACAACAAACTCTAGTAATCCCTTAATTTAATCACTCCGCAGCAAAGTAAGAACACTCATGTTTCTCGTATTACATCGATCAACACAGTGCTTCCATATCGCAGTTCAGCTGCCACAATTAATTAAACTTCAATTTGTTTCAACGTAACACTCACAAAAGGAGAGAGAGAGAGAGAGAGTAAAAGCTACAAAATACACGAACAACAACGAAATTACTCTTACAGTTTACCTTGATTCTCTAAAGTACAACAGTCTGTAGAATATCAAAATGTTACAAAAAACCGTCAAGATTCACTCTCGTCTGCGTCCTACGCCTAGGTATAGGAAACCTTAAAAACGATTCTCCAGCAAAGAACACGCGAGTCGTCGTCGTCAGTCTCCGTACTTTTGACTAAATACAAAAATTAAGACGGAATGAGAGTAAGCAATGTAGAGGGGATTTAACATGTCTCCACTATTTTTTCGGGAAGGACATAATATTGTATTACAGTTGGAACTTGTACTTTCATACACAATTTCAGAGACGATTCTACTCAACTAAATAATATTGTACAATACTGGAAGTTATATTAGCTGTCAAACAGGGAAAGAGAGTTTGTGCATCTATATATCAGTAATATTATGCGGTTTCTAATAAACTCGTGTGTTTATGTCTCCTTCATCGGCGTCACCGGGAGAAGAAAGAAAAGGTCGTTTATCTGCCTTTTTATGATGTAGGGTAAAAAAAAATGGTAAGAATTGCGTGTGCGTGGGGGAAATGTCTCAAAAAAATGAAATCATCAGTCACTTCTCATCACCTTTGTAAATGCTCAAGTCTTAAGTGTTTTCCGCTTCAATATCTTTTTTTACTACTTCTTGGAACTTGAACTGTGTTTGTGTGTGGTAATCTGGAGAGAAATGAGGTAGGAATATTTTTCTAAACTGACTTCAGAGTTATCAAATGGTTAACGATATTCATGTCACGATATTGCAGCCAAAATTGCACGCTGGAAAATCCTAAAAATCCTAGAGCTGTTTTGATGTTTGGTTATCTTTTTGGTTAGCGATATACAGTCTTATTTGTGTAATTGGTGTTCCTTTATGAAAAAAGCGAAAACTTCAGCTCCCTTTGTTGTCACGGTTAATTCCAGTTCAGCGGTACGAGCACGAGTTTTACTTTACAACGGAAGGGACACAAATACCGAGAGATTTATGCTCTCTCTGAAATACTCTTAAAAATCTATATACGCGATCGTTGAAATTGTGTTAACCTGCTTCTATCCTATACGCTGCTGTAATCACAGGGCTAGCTCTCAGCTTGTATGAATTTCATAGAAAATGTTGTGTGAAAAAATGTTTTGTATTTCAATGTACAAATCAATTGTTTTCCTTTCCGCTGCCGCAAATACACACTCTCCAGTGCGTCACCTAATTTCTGAGAATGGCGTACTTTGTCACTCGCTTTGGGTGGCTAACTTACATATGCCCATATGTCGTCATCCAGCCGCAAATACAGAGTTATAATTGTTACATGGGTTTACTCTACAAGACTCATTACTCACATAAGAAACATAATTACATCAGTGGTTGTCCACGACGACAAATTAATCCCCTTACAATTCTGTCTACGCTTCGATCATTAGATCACTCAAGTCGTTTTATACATTAGCACACAGCCAAGTTTTGGTACACATAAAAAAGGTTTCGTTTGAGAAAGAGAGAGAGGGTTCTCAGCGTTTTACATGTGGATTTCTTTTTATTGGATTGCTGCCGACGGTCTTGTCACGAAGAGAGTGTGGAGGCACGTTTTAAGACATGATGCGGTTGAATTGTCGTCCCATTAGATGATGATCTGGTTTTCTGGGAGAGTTCTCCCAAACAACGACCTGCTTCAGGGGATTTCACGTTGCGATAGTCAACGAGAGAAAGATGTATTTGTAGGACTGGTCGTGTACTCTGCTTCTCTTGATATGGATAAGTCGACGATACAGAAAACAAGCAATGTGATGATGATGATGATAGTGTCAAAGCCTTGTCAAACTTCACTCACTCCAATTTCGTTCAAAGTGATGATAATACGGCATAGAAAATACGTAGAAACACGTACAAAATCTGCTTTCTTTTTTCTGCTCTTGAGCGCTTTTTCCAATGTTGATGACCAGGCGCAGTTTGTGTCAATATTTTGGACTGATAAGCTACCCGCACTTGAACACACGTTCACACATAAAATTACACACGTTACAATATTATTATGCTGCTGCGAGCTACTACGAGACACAAAGAGATACAAAGTTTCGAGATACAAAGTTTTTTTTTCGGCCAACCTCTCTCGTAGCTTGTTGACTTGTATTCTTCCGACGGACGATTTCCAGAGAGAAGGATGGCAAGCTGGTGAAAGTCAGAGTCACGAATCTTTTCTTGTCGGGCTCCTCACTTTCTCTATCTTTTATTGCGATGCGATTGACAATTTGGCGCTTTAGAAAAAAGTTTTCCAAAATGGCTCATGTAGAAAAAGAGCGATGAGAAACTTGCGGAGTAAGGCACACTCAACTTGAACTACTTCGCGACAGTAATAATGTTTCCGTTAAGCGAATCAATTCCTATTCTGCTCGCATTATTATTACTATTTTAGTTGTGAAAGGGGCGTTCGAAGGTTGACGCTCGTGTCGAATGCGACTTCACACAGTGAATGTCCCACATGTATTTCTCGCAATTTTTTGAACTATCAGTTGAAGTTTTCACTTCTATACCTACACGGTAGCGTTTCTTTTTTACAAAAAAAAGAATCTCTGTAAAAAAAGAGCATCGAGTCAAATCGAGTGTTTTTTCCCTTGCAGATGTGGATGGTTGCTGGTGGTATGATGTTCACCGTTTTTCGCCGTTCCGCAATGTAGGCGGCTGATGTGTGTTATGGATGTATGTGTAATATATGTGTAATCCTTGAATTGCAACAACAACGGTGTTCTCAGCTCAAGATACACATATTATTGTGAAATGTGTGATTTAGTGTTACTTCCTCTCCTCCTCCACTCGGCAAGTGCAGCAGCGATAACGGCAGCTCACCTACAAAAATTAGATGAAAAAAAGAAGCACAAAGACTTAAGTGAATTTGTATGACTGTATCAAGTCAAATCGGTAGATAGAGTGACGCCCGCAAATAACAATGAGTACCATGAAAAATTCACAAAAAAAAACGATGAAGGACACGGCTAAGTCATTTGTTACCATAGCAACACGTGGAATGAGATCTTTGATTGCCAAGTGCGCACACACACAACGAATTACTCGAAATTTATGTGACAAATACAAATCGTATAAAACGTGAAGACAAGTCAACGTTCTGAGCACGCTCAAAAGGGAAATGATCCAAGTGAAGGACATCAATCTGTTGTCGTTGTTACAACACAAGAATTTCCGAAAATATGCGAATTTAATTTTTTTTCCTCAGCGAAATCGAACCAGCTTACTGAATGGGTTATGTAGTGCAGGATGCCACGTACGTAACAAGACTACTGAAAACGTGTAACTGACTCGAAAATGAGTCCAAGAAGAGTAGAAGCTTTATTTTTTCTGTATCATTTGCTCATCATCACCATCTCTCTGTCCAAAAGAGTGTTGAAACGCGTTTGCTCTATAACCGTATGCCATTCTTTCCAACTCGTGTTTGCATACATGCTCACGCGCTGTACATAATAATATTATGTTTTTTTTTTCAAAAATTTTGATCATAAAAAGAAATCATTTTCCTTTTGCTCTGCTGAGAGGGGGTGTAACATTATGTGCAAACCACAATTATAGCTCAAATAGCGCGAGACTGTTTCATTAAACTTTTCCTTCCATATCATCTCCTCCGTTCATCGTTATTCATGAGAAACTAAGTTACTTTTACTTTGGGGATGTGTGCTACAAACATACATATACGCACACACTTCTCGATTCGTTTCTTCAATTGAAGATAGCAATCTGCATTATTATTTGATTCATCATCCTCATCTCGATCCACCTTTGTAGCAATGAGGAGTGAAAAGATTTGGTGTTCTCAACGAAATGAAAACCACAGAAGAGAGCACTCTCCACCTGAAGAAAGGTCAGCTAACGAATCCTTTTGCATATTGTACAATATGGCTCTCAGGGAGAAAAAATAATATAATATAATCTCTCTACATAATTGTGAGTCTTACTTTTTGACTAAATGTAGGATTTTTGAAGAAAAAAAATCATAATCATATGTGTGGTGGTGTGTACTTTTATAATAATATCAGATGAAAGTATTTTGAAATTTGAACATTCAACAAAATCCTCTGCGTACACTACATCCTAGGCCACACCAGAGCGAAAAAAATCCTCAAATTATACAGACATGTGCGCAAGCAAACGGCAAAAGTAGTTTGTGGTCATAAACCCTTGAGTAGGTGCAGGGTGCAGTGTAGCACAGACTAAACCACCAGAAAAAAAAGATTACGGGGAGAACATTATGATGGGGATGGCAGTAACAATAATAAATTCAAATGCTTGAATTCACTGACTCTGAAAAGGCCCACGAGCTATATATCACACACATGTCTGAGCGGGGGGATAACTGAAAGTTATTGATAATCACACGCTGCATCCCTTTTTTTACGTCTTGTGCGCGAGAGAGTTATCATCGCAAGTTAAGTAAGCTGTATCTTGTATGCGAGTAAAGCACCTGAACTCCTGCAAAAAAAACCTGACGGGCAGACAATATTATTATGGTACACTGAGATAGTACAAGGATGATATACCTCCTTCTTACGTAGGTATATGTGCTATGCGTACGAGTTAATGTAACGCTCAAGAACCGTACGAAAGGAATAACATATACTGTAATTGGCACTGATACAGAACAACGAACCAACTTAATTGCTCAAGTATCAACGACTTTTCTGCTGCTTACTACAATTAGTTTTTTTTTTCTCTTTGCGCTGTGTAAAATATGTTGTACACGTCTCAACCAATCCCCAATAATCATACAGTATTAATTACCTCAACTCTAAACAATCATTTACTGCCACATGAAATTATCATGATATATTACATTCTCTCTTTGATACTCACTTAACAATGTGTAGCAAACTGTTTGTGTGTACACAAACAAGCGGCTTGGTTTTTTCGTACTTATGATTATTGTTATTATTAGCGTATTGCTTATAGATTGTACGGTTGGCAATCTTTGGATTTTACGTTCTTTCGCTCACCGCGTATTGTAATACGCTTTAATTGAGCAGCTCCACTATTTATAGATTGGCAAGCCTCAAACAGACCAAAGACGTTCAGCCATCCTCCTCCTTACTCATTATGAAGTTTAATTGTCTTCAAAAATTCTCTTGGTTTACCAAACAATCATCATATTCAAGCTGTATTTACTATGCGGTGGATTGAACTTATTTTTTCTCTCCTTTATTGTTCTCCGCTCTGAGTCCTTTTACTATTTGTCTGTTTATGTAAATCTGTTATGACAACCTGCCCGAAATAATCGATCATGACCTCACAAAAATAAATGGTAGATTTGTGTGCGCAAATACAAAGCGTTTTTCCATTTTGTATCAGAGTGCACACCAGTCGTTCTGATAAATTAGCAAACAATAACTGTTTTTGGTACAGAGTAACACAGCTTTTTCTGGTAGTCTCATTTTAATGTCCTCCAAAATTTGCTACCTTCTCACCACACAACTGTATTATTTAACGCTCATTATTACACACCATGTGCCTGCTCACACGCTGCATGGTTTGTGTGTGCAATTTGATGACATTTTTTAAAAAACGAGTCATTTTCATTAGCATCAGTCCACACATGATTTTTCTACCGATTTTTTATTAGTTTTACAAGTGGTCCGCCTACCTTGTTGACTACTTTTTCTTCTAAACTTGTCCACTTCTATCAGACTGACCACAAAGAGTTGTGCTACTACATTGAATGTAAAAAGTCTACTCAACAATGCTGCATGACAATTTTTTTAGAGACACGGTGCGAGTTCCACTTCAAGCGACATGATTATCACTGCTGAATGAAATGTGTCGCAATACTCAAATGTTTTTTCTACTTCCGTTATATATATTCGCCAAAAAAATGTGAGATTAATTGATGACGAAAAGAAGCACAGAGCGGAGAGAAAGAGTGCCAAAAAATGCTCACGCGAATATTATGCGAGCGAGTGCCGAGTCGAGAGTGTTTTTCCAAATATGTTAAGTGCAAAGCATCTCTCCATAATATCATGAGTCTCCTTGAGACAAGCATCTCTCTGGATGGAAGGAGGCAGTAAAGCGAAACATGAAGGCGTCATGAGTATTACGATCGTCTGGATTTGTCCAAATGAAAAATTTCCTTTAAAGTTTGCAATGATTTAGTGGCACTACCTTTTTAGACAAGGCACATTCTTCGGAAATCGGCTCGTCACACCTGGCAGTAGTAGCTGTTCAGTTGCACTTTCTGCAGTTCTCCTATGATGAATCATGATGTCCTTCTGTCCCCCTCAATGTTGGGCTCGTAGGCAACCACCATTCCCCCTACATAAAGATAATCACACAACACAACAAATCACACAACAAAATCAATGTAAATTTGCCGCTTTTAACTAATCCGCTATTTTTTTTCCAAAACTCCACAATCACTATTATCTCCATTTGGATATACAGCTAATTTTTGAGAACCCCTCCGCTAATTGCGGAGCGGAGCAATAAAACACTCGCGATAGTGATAGTATAGCACGTGTGCGCAGTTGTATTTCAAAGTTGACAATTTTATCAAAAAAACACGGCCACATCGGCAATCCTCATGCGCTCGCACCTCTGTTACACAACACATTCGCGAAGCAGTGCAAATACTGCTGACAGATAACCGAAGATTGATGTGCCAAAACTAATGAGTACCCACAAAACTTCTTTAGTGCTCGTAGATAGAGAGGAGCACATATCTCTCGTCGTCAGACCGTCTGTCAAAGTTGGTAGAGGTACATCATCGATGATACGAGTATCAAGAAAAAATATAGCTCAATTTTTCTCTCACTTATCGTCCAACCTGTCTTAACTACAGATGCTTTTCTACTCTACATAACACGCTCGTTACAAAGTGACTCACAGATTTTTTAGCTGTAGCCGACACCTTTCGAGAGTAGCCTCAAAACAGTGATATCCACAGAAGAAACGTGTGTGTACTAATGGAAGGTCACATTTCGTGTCAGATCAGAACCCTAAACATAAATGCTCTTCTTTTCTCTCTTGAATCTTTGTTGACCACTCGATTTTGTCGGTAACTGTACCAATTAAGGGGAAACACGTACAGTTCTACCTCTGAGCGTGTGTACTGATGACGCCGCGATATTTCGTGGATTTTTACATATAAAGTACAAAAATGAATAAGCTCTCGTCATTTGGAGAATACCAAGTCACCTCGTATCTCCCAACATTTTTTTTGCATTACTACAACGCTACACTGATTGAGTGAAGCAGTGTATTCTGTGGTGCTCAGTAAAACTGATCAATGACGGCGTTGATGATGATCATGATCACATCAAATCCACAGTTGTTAACATTTAACATACAATAATCAAGACATTCTCACATACACCAGAGAGCCTTCTCTCAATAATAATCCGACTTGATATACTCAAGTTGGTGATTATGTGTGCGATGATGAAAATAGCAAACAGGCTATGCTACAATTTGCATGCGAAGAATAAAAAATGTAAACTGATTTTTTTTTCTCAACTGTAACAATCACACGGTGTATGTTATATAGATACCCAAGCTCAAAAAAGCATTTATAAAAAAATCGCAGGTTTTTTTTTCTGCTTACTCACTACTCGTACCTTTTTTTCCACGAATGGTGCAGCACCATCATCACTAATAAATTTTACGAATTAGCAAGAGAGAAAAAATGCGAGTCAAATGTGCAAGCAATGTAGACCCATACATAGAGTATTTTTTTCCATTTTTATCCTTTTAACTAGCAGACTAACAAATCATGACTATATATGATGATATACAGTCAATAAATTTTTTCAGGTGCTTATGAGTACTGCGCGTTTGCATTCTTGCGTTGAGTGCATTTTTTTTATTGTTTCTACTCTTTTTTTTACGTGTAGTTAACCCTCTTATGTTCTGTCTAGCATGTCCACCACCACCAACACACATGTCTGCTATTGCAGAGTCTCAAGAGCTTTAATAAAATGATCTTTAAATGGGAGGAAAATGATTAGGAATATAGTTAACTTGATGGGCTCGCAACTCCATGTTTGGGGGAGTACTTTGAACGGACCAACAAAAAGGGAATCTTTCCGTGGATATCCAATTCCGTCTTTTCCTTATAAAATGAGCGAGCACGATTTACAAATAATCCCGAAAGAGTCGACGGTAGTATCGAAGACAACACTGGGATTATGTTATATTATAAAAGGTGATGTTGAAGGGTGTTGCTTTTTGAAAAGTACCCATCCTCAAGACTAACTGTGCGTTTTCAAACGTTTCTCTCCGTCTTTCTCTGTAATCTAACTGTCGCGAAAGATATTATGAGCGCACATAAATAAATCTACGGGGATCCTTTTCTAATCTTTGCAAACTCTTTCTCCCTCTGCGTCAGTCTCGCGGTGTAGTTAACAGGATTATGGTGAGTCGAGTGCTTTACAAAATTACTCTGTTTTTCTGCATCACATCTATCATATTACACGGTACGATGCAACGAGACAGAAGGTTCAATGTGTGGGGCTAACATAACTTTTACATTAAATCACAAAAATTGTAAAACCGTCTTCTCTCTCTTGATCACCTAGCATTTAATGCGGCCGCTTTACCTTAGTTATCACCGTAATGTGTGTATATCTATATTTCACAAAATCACGCACAAACACACAGTCACTCGCTATGTGCACTCGTATTTGTGGCAGTGGTCAACCTAAACTTTTGACTTGATTAAATTTAACTTTGCCCTCATCCTAGTCAACTATCAATGTGTACAAGTGTGTATAAGAATGTACCAGTGAGGAATCTTTGAAAAGGACGAAACTTACATAAAATTCTACACTATTTTCCGATCTCGCTCTCTCTTGTCGTTGTTCCTCGTCTTCGTCTCCTCCGTGTTTTTTGAACAGTTACACAAAAAAATGTTAGTTAGCACATAACTTTCGTGGCGTTTTCCTCCGTGACTCTCTCGCTCGTTTGTGTCTCTCGAAATTTAAATACTTATTATTATTTCATTGTTATTGTTGTTGTTATGTATATACACAGAATAAGAGAGAGGGATGAAATGAAATGTTTGGACGATGACGACGTGAATCGTGTGAAGGGGTGCATTCTCTCTGAAAAAAAAACTGTGTGTACCTTGTCTATAATATGTATTTACATACAGACTCACATGCATCTGATCACACTCGGCCACACTCAAAGTCGCTCGACGTCATTCTCAGTAGTAGAGACACACATAGCTATTATATGTGGTTAGTATTTAAATGTAAAATGAAAATTCTTTACGTGTTCAGAGAAGAGGACGACGAGTGAAGAGAGAGAGAGATGCCATTTTTTTGTTAGGATTCTCTTGCATGTACACATTCCTCTCGTGTATGTGAGATTATATTTTAGGATTTCTTTGAGATGTGAACTTGTGTGTAATATGACGACGATATGAGAAGAGGCTTGAAACAAGCTATGTTTCGGATTCATAGATATATATTGCAGTTGTTCTGTATTGTTGACTAGTGTTCGAGCTCTCTCTACCGACTAGTGCACTGCAGTATATCCTGTGCATTTTTCATACAATGTTGTCGACGAATGACAGCACCACCACCAGCCACACTGTACTTGTACAGAATTGTGTAGATATATAATATAGTTACACAGGTATATCCTCTTGTGGGGTATAAAAGTTTAGGGGTATCACATTATTATTAGCCGTACGTCCGCCGTCGTTCCTCTCTCATGAAAAAAATTCTCTCTCGTGTGTGCTTTTATGTTGTACGATGTACTTCTCGTTGTGCCATCTCCTGACATGACGTTACGGTACGAACGCGAGCAAACTGGCTTATGTCAAACGAGTACGCCGAGGACGACGCAGATGAAGCTGACAGAGGTGAAGTGAATTTCTGAGTCAGAAAGTTGCAGTTTTGCAGAGGTTTAGCTTTAGCCTGGAGTCACAGAGGGAGAGGGTAAGAACTAGTCGTTCTCTTTCTCATTTCGTTTTGTGGGAGAGAGATGAAGACGAAACAAGTCAAAGAGAAAAGGTGCGCAAAAAGTTTTATATTAATAGTTTGCGATGCATGAATGATTGATTACGATTATGATTGGGCGAAAAGAAACGTTGAGAGTCGTCCCTGGCTCACCTCACAACTTCATTTGAGATCGATCTCATTTTCGTACGGATCAATGCGAAAGATTTTGGCGTGCTTTTGTACCGTGTTCAATAAATGTATTTCTGTTATAGCTTCTCTGTTCGTGAAAAAGACTGAAGCGAACTTTTTTAAGAAGGAAACTCAAGTCAAAAAAGGTGTCCACGCTTCACACGGGAGGAATGAAAAGAGTCCGTGAGAAGTGGGGAATTGTTTTGGGAATTTTGTGTGAAACAGGGATTCCGTATCATTTGTCATACACACACGCACCACCTGGGCCACCCGAGTAACGAGCGTAGACGCTTTTTCGACAAACATATGAAATGGATAAAAATTGGAGTGAATTTATTATTTGGTGGGAGTAGTCAAGAGAGAGCTCCGTCATCCAAGATTTTCTCCTCGCTTCAATGAAATGTAGAAAAGCTAACAACGTCAGCCAAGGCAGCAACAGCGGAGACCTGGGAAATGTATATGGAACTTTGGGAGACAGAAGAGAAAACAAGAGAGATGTATGCCTTTTCCACACAGATAAGTAGGGAGAGAGAGAGCTTATCCTAAAAAACGAGAGAAAAATGTGCAAACTCCAGACACACACAAAAATGTATACAAACACAAGGAAAATATTGGGGAAGAAAGAAAAACAGAAGCGAAAATAGGATTCTTGATGCAGTGAAGAGAAGCATGAAATAAAAATGTATGTATTGCAATTTCCTCGTCTCCGAGTTGCTGCGTCTCAGTTCCTTGCTATTTCTCCGAGTCACATGGAGTGAAGTCAGAAAAAGAAAACCGAAAATAACATTTCATGCATAATATGCCACAGCAAAAGAAACACGAAGAGAGAGAGAGAGAGAGGAAAAAAAATTGGACTCGATTTGGTGAAATTGGACATTTTGATTAAGAGCGTGTAAAAAGCGAAAGGAAAGGGCCGGAGGGAGGGAAAATGTGCAAGGAAATGTATGATGATGATATTATTATTTCATGGAAAATAAGAATCTCCAATTCAAATAACCCTCTCACACACTCCTTTGATTCCCGTGTAAATAAGCTAATTTTCGTCGTCACAGTTTACTCCATTTTCTTTTCGCCACGGTAAACGAAACTCGTTCTGGAGAAAGTCTCAAAAAAATGTCAAGCATAGTCTATAGAGGGTGGGAAAGCCACTTCCACCACGACTACCATCATCACCACAAGAAGAAAGCCAGCAAGATGCAAACTTCAATATAGGCCCCCTTCACCACCACCACATGTGTACCACGAAATAGACCGAAAATATTAGGCATGAGTATGAGAGGCCAGGAAGAGGGTGACCTTTCAACTTCAATCTCCAACTTTTTCTTTGCGGAGAAGGTTGAAGGATACGTCTGGAAATGAAGGGAATCACCTTTTCTTTCTGGCGAAGACGAAAATCTTGTGTGCACACGGTGATCAACAACTTACATCCCTTTGGATATACATGTCTGCGTCATGGAAGTATTTATGTAATATCCGTTTAGGATTTCATATATAAAAAATGCACTCTCACAACTGTTTCGTTCTTTTTTTTTCTACTTTACTTCACGGCCATTTGAGTTGTGTTCAGAAACCGACTCACAATACTTCGCTGTAATGTGTTGCTATACACACGTTGTTCAAAGGGAGAAGAGTGTTTTTTCTTGCATTTTAAGGCTCCTCTTCAACTTCCTAACTATTATAATGCGAGTATGTAAAGGAGAGTGAGAGGAGGTCGAAAGGTATTATGTGGAGCAATATGTATTTGTCAGTTTCATCTTGCTTGACGTTTCCTTCGCAATTTTCACTGTGTGTGTAACAGTTGCAAAATGAAATTGAGCACAACACCCAGTCACACACAAAAGTTATGTAGAGAGAAAAACATTTTTCTTATTGTGTTACGCGATACGTACCATCATCATCATCTATGCTCATCGCACAAGTCAGCTTGAGAAAGGCTTGCTATCATATTTCTTTCGAAACGCAAATGTGCACAGGCAGAAAGGCGAGTTAAAGTAGATGAATTTAGAGCTCTGTGAGTCATTAGGTGGTATAGGGGTTCAAAGGTTTGCTTTGGATCACAAAATGCCTTCTCTCATGGCAAACCATAGAATTCAACGTTAGCACGCATTCAAGTATGCTCTCCTCTCTACATCCCTGTGATGTGGTTAGTTTCAGCAATAAACCAACAGATTCGGGTGATCAGTCGCTAAAAAATTGAGAGTTTTGTGGGTGAAAAAATTGACACGATCCCGTAGCACCAAAAGGAAGCAACTCCACAGTGGCCACGTTCGATCAAGAATTTCGCACTCAAATACTTTTTTTTAAAGACAACCTCGTACAAAAGAGAAGCCTCTTTGGTTCAGGCTTTGGTAAATGTATATAGAAAGTAAGCTTCGAGAAATGAAAAGGAAACATTGTGCTGGTCCTCTCGTCTATTATTGTGTCCCACTTTTTATGAGGTACATCTCTGTGTACACAAAGGGCAATATAATTTTCGGAAAAATTCCTACGTAACTCCCGAAGGCAGTTGGAACAAGGCTTTCCTTTTCCTTGTCTTTCGCAATATATCTCACAGAGAGTTGGGCAAGAAACCGCAACTTTAAAACCTCTTTGTTTTCCAGTATGCCTTCCACCTTTTCTCTCCTCTCCTTTGTGAAATCTTTTATTTTACAAAGAAAAAAGCCAATGCAAAATCCACAGAGATACTAATGCGAGTGTGTGTCGTTTCCATTGAATACTCCTTTCCAGGGCCAACGTAAAACAGGCATGACAAG
Organism: Alloscopus bannaensis; assembly: GCA_027743745.1. NCBI lineage: Eukaryota > Metazoa > Arthropoda > Collembola > Entomobryomorpha > Entomobryidae > Alloscopus > Alloscopus bannaensis. The sequence goes on along the minus strand of JAHZMW010004356.1, from coordinate 47,249 downwards.
GAACGGAGAAAAAAATAAGATCCCTTTTCGTTTACGCATGAAAAATACTACTTCTTTTTAGTTGGAATATCTCGTTGAGAAAAGTAAGCTAATAGTAACGTGCTTATCAGATTCTTCCACCCACCTTTGCATCTCCCTTTACACTGTCAGGATAAATGCACATTAAGGTACCTTGTCCGTTGCTTGAACACGTTTTTCAGCCACAAGCAAACGGCCATGCATAACACACGAGCTGTGGGCTTACATGCAATGGGAAAATGCTTGCGTAGAATTTTTTGTGACATTGCTCCCTTTGGCAATTTCCACTATGAAATAGAGGTTGTTTCCTTTCCGCTCCTTGTTTCCTATCTTAACTTTTCCAAACGTTCTCTACAATTTTTCCCCCTGTTAATTTTTTTCTCTCTTCCAAAGTCTCTTGTAAAAGTGAAGACGGAGTTCGTTTGTCTTCTTCCTCGATATCACCCCATCAGTGGAAAGGGAAATCTTATTTTTCTCCCTAATAGTCTTGTACTCCCCTTTTCCTGAGATACTTAAAACTTGCTAACATAACAAGGGTAAATAGGAGACGCACACTTTTCCCCACGCTTTCCCGAGAATGTGGTTGTTTTTATATATTTCGTGACTACATTTACTTTCTCCCCTCTCTTCTGCGATTGACTTCGCTGGAGAGTGGAGAAAACTGGATGGAATATGAGGGAGAGTGGTTGAGTTACTCGTTTTTAGCGAACCTAGCAACAAAATATATTAGATTTATAGGACGACTCGTGTTCCCACAATGAGAAGCCAACTTAACGGAGAAAACGGGAGGGAAAAGGTCTTCCTTTTTTACAAGGATTCATTTTCCCATTAATCCAAGGATGTAAACTCTGGAGAAAGTCCCAAAGTGTACGGTAATAATGGCTTTTCAGTTTTTTGTGTGTGGACACACACACACAAGTACACAATACCACGCTGGATACTCAGTCTCTCGCTTGTCTTTTCTCTGAGAGAGGGAGAAGCGTTTTTATGACAGCCATAGTTACATATTGTTTCAATTCACTGTCCCTCCACACTGTTTCTTTCCTCTTTTCCCTTTCACTCCTCACTTCTCCTGCCTTATTGTCGTCACTAAAATACGTATAAAAGTTGGAATGGGCGATGTTCACCAGTGTTACGTTTCATTGTGGCCAAGTAAGTTGAAGAAGACGAAATTTCTTACGCTCCTTGAGCTTTTACTCGTTTTTTCCCCTCTTCCCTTTTCCCGTTATAAACATACCGCGACGTGTTTCGTCGACAAGTACGGAGAGAAGAGAGGTTATACATGCATTTTGTGTAAATATAGTATAAATCTACAAAGAAAGGCTTCACCCAACCTCCTAGTTTTCTCCTTCTTAAACTCGGGATAGAATGAAGGCTTTGATAAAATTTATATGAAGCTTGTGGGAACACAAAACAGGAGAGAGAGAGAAAGTGAGTGTAAGTGCCACCACTATTTTTTCCCTTTACCGTTCCATCGTCGACGACGACCCTTTTTCCCCTAGTGCTGACGGTATTAAAGGCTCGAAGAACGACTTGGCTGGGAAAACCGGAGGAATTCCAACCATTTTTTGTGAGAGAGTTTGAGGAAAAAAAGGAGAAAGCTGTTGGTGGGAGTTTCTCCATAAGGTTTGTGAAGAGATGCATAAATGTTCTGTCCTTTCGTGGCGATGTGAACGTTGTCGTCATCATCCTCGTCGCTGTGCTGGTCACAAGTGCAATAAAATTACAGCAACTGAAAACGGTACAAGATTTTAATTGTGAGTCTTGTGTGTTTGTGCCGCACATTAAACAATGATGGTAATCCCACCATGCAAATTAGAAAACTTGTACGCTCGCTCTCTCAGACCATCATGTTTCCATCATTTGGCGTTGACACACACACACAGAAAAAAATTTGGATTTCAGTTCAAGTTTGTACAATTGCCCATATTGCGCGATCTTACTCTCTCCAACAAAACTTTTACGAGCATGCATAAATGTAAAAGAGTCTCCCAGAAAGAGACGTGTTTTGCCAACGTGTGAGTCGCCAGAGTGGTTAAAAATGTAGTGCGAGGCTTCCGTATTTTTAGGGTTTGTACAGTAATCTCATGGAGTACTTCGCCAGGGAGCCTGAGAGACTCTCCCTTTTGATATGCTGAGAGGAACGGGAGACGACGACAATTTGTAAGTGGTAAGCCTCCACCTACATTTCCCAAACTCCGGGCTGTCTCCCCGTTTTAGTTGTGCAATTTTTCTAATTCTTTATGCCGTTGCACTCGCTCCCTTTGCGAAATTTTTGAAATACAGACAAGCAAATAGAGAAAAAGGAAAAAACTACATTTTCTCTCCGTGCAGAGATGAGTGAATGGTGAGGAAACCGAAGAAGAAAGATGGAATGTGTTCGTACACATAATTTAGTTGCAGTTCTCTCACACAAGGACAAGGAGAGAGTTGCTGTGTACTCTAATCTCACATTTTTTCATGCTTCTCTTCCCATGGGACAACTCTCAAGTTTCTACACGACTTGAAGAGTTTGTCCCTTGTTTATTTACAAGTACTCCTGTACTCACACATACACACTCATATTTAGAGTCTCCACTCCCTCTCACTTGACATGTTTTGGATTAGCCTTTGGCACTTTAGTGTAATTTCAGTTTGAAAATTTCATTTCTCTCTCTCTCTCTCTCTCTCTCTCTCTCTCAACATCGCCCAAAAAAGCAGGTCCAATCTGTGCTCGCGTCCTCCATCAAATGAATAATCAAAATGACAATAAAAGCGGGTGGAAAACTCGTAAAAAGAAGTTTTCAGATTGTGCGGCTACAACAGCACATTTTCTTGTACGAGTTGTACTTGAACAACTTCATTAGTCCTGTCCCTGGTGGTGCACGTACTGCTCTTGTCAGCAGTCTCTATATCCGTAGTTTCACTTATAATCTACATCTACTACGTCAGAGCAAGAGTGCTTAAGTAGAAATAGACCATTTACTTTTTTTAGAGAAGACTCGAAAAAATAAAGTTGTTCACTTAAAACCCGCTTGGCAGTTTTTAAGATAAAAAAGAAAAGGTGAGCACAGTATTGAGCTCCAGGTGTTAAACCATGATTTGAATATTTTAAGTGATGCGACTCTAAAGCTCAGTCATTAGGATGAATTAATGAAGGATTTCTCATTAGTGAAATAAGCGTCGACCCTTCTCGAAAATTATTTGCTGCCACCCTTCACGTAAATTTATGCTTCTGAGATTGTAGCCTCGTAAGTAAATAACTCAAGTGAAATCGCCGTCTCGCTCACTTGAGTTTTGCTGAATTTTGCAAAAAGGAGTGTTTAAGATATAATATCCTTTACGAGGCAAATCTCAAAGTGGGTCCTTCCTCCCTTAATTTCGAGTGAAGACAAGCCACTCCGGGACGAACAACGGCCTCAATTTGTGAATGTCATTGTTCCACGTCATTGTGCCGGAAAGTAAGAGATTAGATGTGATCTGACAAAACGAGTCGAAAGCGATTCATTGTTTTCAGTCTCCGCTCTCGAATCACTGTGGAACGGACTACTCACTACTCACCAAAATTTCAAATTCCTCCCGTGTCTGCATGCCATGTCCATTCATCTCCATAAAATTGGAGGACAGATACCTGCTCTCGCCAAAAACGGATTCTCTGTAATCCAATCATCATACTTGCTCTTGCGGAGAGTGAAATCCATTCAACCTGAATCAGACATGACATGACAACGGAAGATATCTTTTCTCCTCTTCTTGCTCTCACAGCTAGTTGAAGGGCGAACAATTATGTATTTTCCTGGCAGTCATATTCACATTTTCGCCAAGTAATTTAGTTCGATTCACATCTCTTCCTCTCTTCAAGATTTATTGAAGTGGGAGAAACTTGTGATTACACGAAAACTTTCCCACTCCCATATCATTCTAATCACCGATGGACATGGCTCTAACGAAGATGGGAACACTTTGTCTGCTCTCCATTGGAAATCTTTCGGAGGCCATTCCTCAACAGATAGGCACTCACACGCGCTTATCAGGTGATGATGATGACTGTTGGAAAGTTGTGAGTATAAAATCATGGAAAGCTAGGAACATTATATTTATCAAAATGCTCCACCACCAAAAGCCCGCTTTCTCTCTTCTCACTTGCTTTCTTTATGAGTATTAAATTGCCATAAATCTTGTCCTCATTTGTTCTTTCACTGTAGTTAGTGGAGAGGATAGAGGAGTATTTGTTGTGAACGCCATTCTCCTTTTCGCTAGCCTCCCAGTCGTTTTTTATGCTCGTAACTTACATATACATACATGGAGCACGAGGAAGAGTCAGAGAGTGAGGAAAATGGTGGAGAAAAGCGTTCCGACGCTCTCTCCCTTGAAAGATGTACACGGAAGACATGTAGAGAGACAGAGCAAACTATAAAGTCAACTTCGAAAAATGAAGCTAGAAAGCCTCTTTTGTTGCACCGCGTGGGCCTACTGTTTATCAGATCTGAGCTCAAGCCTCCGCAGTCTAGAGAGAAAACTGCTCCCTGCAGGAAAAAAAATCGGGTCTCTCGAATCTGCTGGAATGACTCTAGAAAGAATAACTTTAGATGCAGCCTACTCTCGCGAAGGGTTTGAGTGTGTACATTATGTTTGCGTGGAAGTAAGGGCCAAGTTCTCTCTAATCAGCTTTAACAGAAACTAATAGGAATGTATGGGAAACCACTATTACGCAGCACTGATAGGTACTTCTGCCATCTTGTATCTTGTCTGTCTCATGACCGCAGAGCTACTGGAAATGAGATCAGTCCTAGATCAAAGATCAGTCAGTTTCATTCTGTTCAATAAGTCTTGATTAATAATGCACAATCCGTATTAGGGACCGATGTCAAAGACTCCGATTTTTGGTACGAGGTGCATCGTCACGTTGTTCAAAGCTCAAAGGGCAGAGCTCACAAAGGTCTTTGGCGAGCGGGGCTTGCTTCTCGCTTGTTTTCTATACTCTCTCCATATTTTGTTGCTTTTGTTGACAACACTCTTCACACAAAGAGAAGACGCATGTTGTTTGCTCCAGCTCCACAGACTCAATCGGTCACGTGGAGAAAGCATTAGTTTTCCTTTGAGCAGAGGCGAAGAGGCAGACACGGAAATTAGAATGAGAATCATCAAGGCACGTGTAGGAAAACGCTTGCCAACTTCGCTCTCAACAACCATGTAACTTCGATCAGCGAAGAACGTCGATGATGCAATACAGAGGATCGGGAAAAATATGGATTAGAATTCCTGGAAACAAATTAAAGATTGAAGGTTTCATCAATATACCATGAGTTTTCGTTAGCACAAAAGAATAATTCAAAGGAAGGAAATGGCACGCCCACGTGAAGCCATGGAAAACAAGCTTTTGTTAAAGGCTCGAAATAAACAACTTGTTTTCCATTGTAAGGGAGTGAAGAACTTGTAAACAGGAAATTTATAAGGACTCAGAAAAAAGCGAGGCTTTACGAAATATTTCTTTGTAGTTGAAATTATCAAATTCACTCTGTGAAATAGTGAGTTTGCCAATTACACCATTTTAAATCGTACAAAGTCGTGTTTTGCACAAATGCCTGGAAAATTGAACGAATTGCCCTGCCAGTTCATAATTTCAAATTTCCAATTCATTGCAGAAAAACAATTTCCGTCTCAATAGGAGCTCTATTATATTAATTTGTGAGCCATGACTAACGCAGATGTGGAAAATTAAAATTGTAGATGTTATAAAAGTGCGTTCCGAGAATCAGCGTGACTCTGTTTGTCAATTTCCCGTGTTCGAAGAGAATAATTTTCAACTCATCACCAACCCGCTCTGATCATTATGACTTTTACCCAAGGCTTGAGACACAAGGAGGCGGAGCGAAGTAAACTTTTGAGACAAAACAACAGCTGCGGGATACATTTAGTTTTGGTAGTTTGCTCCCAATTTCCCCTTGTCTTTTTTCCAATCTCCATCTTTTACCTTCGGTTAATAATTGTTTGAGAAACAAGACAAGCTAATATTTAAAGTTGATGAAAAATTCCGGAAAGTGTATAAGCTTCCATATTAATCCTATGCTTAAACAAAAACAGCGGCAGAAAACTGATTGCATCGAGGGCAGAGAAGATTGTACAACGCTTTTGACGAGATGATAATATGCCGGATTTGAAATGCGATAGCAATTTGCTGCTAAAATTTTATAGTTTGTTAAAATCACTCTCTCTCTCTCCCGAAAAAAATGCGATACTTCTGTTTTTTACACAGAGGCGGACTAATTGCACATCTGTATTCCTCCAAAGAGGTTTGACCAAACTAAAGCGAAAGCTGCTGAGCTGATGAACCTTGCAAATACCAAAACCAGCGTTCTCGTCCGTCACAGAGTGGGCAGCGGATCTTGTACTGGTTTCAGTTGAAACGGGTGGCTCATGAGAAAACTCATGAATGAATGGGCACGTAAAAACAATTTCCGAAACTGCCATCACCATAAGCACCCGCCAAGTGTGACCTTGAGCAAGTTATTGACGACTGATTCGCAAACGTGAGGGCAGCTAACACTTGTGCTGAAAGCATTCATTATTACCTCTTTCACAAATACGGTTACACATAATATAGTTCATACATACTTTTTTTGTGTCGCGCTACAAAATACAATGTGGGGAAAACCTACTCAAAATATTAGTCCGCATCGTAAGCTGTTTGCAAAACCCAAAGTGGTTTTTCTCCACGATTTTCGCAGAGCTCTCTTTTGTCGTTGACACTCCACCGAAAATGTGCTGCCATCATCACCCTCCCTCGTCGTGTTGTGCATGTTTATTTTTTGTGTCACTTAATGCAACGAACCGTAACAGATTCAGATATGACACGTGCTCATTATAAAAATCCCTCGTGCTCATGATGAGAGTTTTGAGATAAATACCAGAGCATACTTCACTATTTCATTCGTGCCGCTGGGAAATTACTTTTTTTTCTCCTCCAAAGATTCCCGCGGATTATATCTTTTTTTGAGTGGAGAAAAAGAATTCTCGTCACTCTGACTCTCGTCGTGATGCCCATAGCATATTGCTCTTGGTGTATCAACCCGAAATAATTAACCCTACCGAAAACTGTGCGACAGGATTTTCTTCATTTTTGTTTGCAGAAACTGGGAGCGAACCTCTTCTGCCTTTTTATAGAACTCGCATAATGTTCATCTTGACATGACGCTGTAGTTATTAATTTTTTTCTGAATACTTTGTAAAGAACCACCTCTTTCTCAAAGATGATGTTTAGAGTAAACAGCTCAGTGTTGACATCATTCGTGTAGAGTGGCACAAAACCAGAGAATTTTCTGTAGTTGTAGTTTTCAAAATACTGGTGGCGAAATGGAAATAGTTGGGGAGAAATTAAATGTTAACATATCTCATTACAACCACGCCTCTAGAAAAATACGCTGCGATACAGCTAACTCGGAGAAAGTGAGTTGTGTGCTGGTGTGTTTCACGTGAGCAAATTCGAGGAGAATGTTCATGCCCTGAATAAATGATAAGGAGTTGGGAGAAATGTCATAATACGAAAAGTGCCATCAGGTAGTGCCCCATCATAAAAGCGTGAGTGTATGTGTGTACACTGTGCGTTCGAGAGACGGGAGAGGATATTTGAAAAAGGAGAAAATCTACAAATGTTTCTCTCGTCTCTAATACGCGTAATAGGTTCAATGGGAATATTTCCAGGGAAATGACTCCGAGTTTCCCGACAACGTCATGAGATACACAGACGTATGCATGTGTGTACAACTCAATAATGCACGAGAGTCCGTTGTGAGGAATTTAATGTGGACTTCAAAAATCGGCATTTACCTAAATGAAACTTTCAGTGGAATATTACACCCTGTAAAACGTCTACCCTGAGCACACTGAACGCGTGTGCGGGAATGCAGAGAAGACGAGAAAATTGTGTCAACATCCCGGAGACTCGGGTGGAACGCGTCTTTTTGTGCAACTACGCCATTTAAATATTTTATAGGAGTCATAAACAAGTAATGGGGGAAAATTTCCATTTCGCCCTGACCCATTACCAAGTCATGACATGATAATAAAAGCGTATTAGATTGTATAATAACAATCTTATGCATAACGCTGAATGAAAAGGCAAGATAGACTTTCTTCTCTGTTTTTTCTCTATCTTTTTGCCTGATGGCAACGTTCTCATGAAAAACTAATGTTTATACATCACAAAGAGCAGAGAGATGAGGTCTGCTGCCACACCATCTAAAAATACAGTCCTTAATTATTGAACATAATATACTGAGAAAGTTTTGAAAACAAAATACTTTTTACAAAAAAAAACACAGAGCCCATCATCATCATAAAAAATGAGAATTTTTTCAAGCAGAAACATTTAACAGGCTTTTCCCTCAGCAACAATAACGAAAACATCACCGGCAATATCAAAAGATTGAATGGAAGACTTTATAAAGAATACACGTCATTTCCGGGTGCGGTTGGAGCTAGATGTGAAACCATGTCGTCATTGTCATATATTCTTCTTTGTTTTTCCTCTTTTCAATACACTCGAAAACCACTGTTTTTCGGATGGGTTGATGATATCGCCTCTTAAAGCGCACCTCTCTCTAGAGCTCCATCGCTGCTTTTTCCTCAAAGATGAAAGTAAGCAGGACAAAGTCGACTCTCTATGAGCGCCACAATAAAAAAAGCAATCTTTCCCTTTGTTATTACAACATTGACAAACATTACACTCATTCCGTCTGGTACTTTGGGGAAAACAAAGGAGAACACAAGTTGACAATTTACCTGCTCACTTTACTACACACCACAACCATGTGGTTGCATCCCCAGATTCATAAAGGATTTTTATCACTATCCCTCTCCCACTTAAGATAACAACCACTACAAAATGCGATTAGTGCTCCGACGAGATTCCTCTTCATAAAGCCATGACACGAATGGAACATTTTTTTTCAAAAACCAACACATCCGTAAAAATCATGTCCACATGAGTATGAGAATGACTGTCCTTGGCTCAACGACGCACGTTGTAATACTTTTTAAAGACATTTTGTCCCGTTCTGAAGTCAGCCTGGTAAATCATCATCATGTCGGTGTGTAACACAGCATTGATTTTTTTCCACACAATTATAAAGGTTCTTCTCTCGCAAGTCTGTCGTGTTCTTTGAAGTGATTTGCTCACGCCTCACGAACTCTTGGCAAATCAGCAGCCCTCCCTTCCCAATGTATTTGCTTGCTCATCCTCTCCCTCGTAGCGCCTTTAGTTTTCGCTCATTCTCCTCGACGAAAGAAAGAAGCCTTTTTTCCACTTCTACAACCTTTCATTTCTTCCTTCAATGAGCAGAAATCCGCTCCCTGAATGAATTTGACAACGTCTGTCTCCGCAGAGCGGCTTCGGTGATTTTCTAATCAAAAAGGTGCTCTCTCTCTCTCCACTTCAGAAGCATGTGAATGAGACAGAGAAAGCCGTGTCAAAAGGGTTTCGGGTGATGATAGACAGGCATGCTTGGTAAATGCTCAAATGACTCCACTATTTCATATGTGACATTCTCCATTGAAATGAGGTCTTGATTGAAGAGAAAGTCGCAATGAGGGAGAACACTCAAAAAAGATTCCGTATCAATTGACCGCTCTCTCAATGCACCACTCTCGCAACACGACACTCTTTTTGCGAAAGAATTGCAACATTGAAGAAAACTCGGAGGAAATATAGGAGTACATGTAATACACCGTAATAATATTACACTCTGCAATCGTCGTTCTTGTGAACGTGTTCCTACAGTACAAGTGGTTATTCCGATGGTCGTTTTCATAAGAGCGTGACTTATTCATAAAGAACAGTGGATGACGCAGCAGAACGAAGGGAGAGGGGAAAAAACGTACATCGAATATCCGGGAGATTATGGGCTGCCTTTTCTCCAGAGTTTGTGTCGCATAAACACATTTTCCTCTATTGTTGTCGTATAATGAAGACATGCACTTGTCCTCTCTCTTGTAATGTGTACTCGTACATTTAATACCGCAAAAATTGGCGTTTCCTCTCCCGAAAAGAGCGAGGCGAGCACATTGCGGCTATTATGTGTGCCGTTATGTGCTAACAGTTATGTGCATTTTAGATTACGGGGTTACAGTCAACTTAAGGTTTAACTACCCTTTCAAATAGAGAGATTCTCGAGGACAATAAACGTATTAGGTTTCATACTGTGCTGTACTTTTGTGTATCTCTCACTCTAGAGTGAGAGCACAAAGTTTTAACATTTTTTCTTCCTTCACCCTCGCGAAAGCAAACGATAAGAATCCACTTTTCTTTTGAGACTCTCTCTCTTACGAAGCCGAGCCATGACAACGGATTGGCATGTTGTCAGTAAAGCTGTAATCCTAATTTGTCGACAACGTTACCACTTGTATGAATTCGAGCCAAAAAGTTCACTCTCTCAGGGTGATACGGGTGTACGTACATCTAAATGCGTATTTACGTATATACTATTACGCGCGTATCGCTATTCCTTTTTTTATGCTTTGACTCCAAAAAAAATTCGCATCCATTCCACCAAGCACGCATATATGGAGAAAGGCGAATGTAATTTCGTTTTGCAGATGTGAAAGTTCGTCATGCTCAAAGTAAATACATCGATAATCTCTACACAGAAGCTGAGCCCTTTCTCTCCATTCTTTTGTGCTCGCACAATATGGGGAGCAGTGAGCCGAGGAATCAGAACAGAGTAATAAGAATCAATACATGATGTATATTCTTTGTTGTGTACTTTAGCATATGTATCATGTATCCCGTTCCCATCTCTCCGCAACACTTACCTCCTTAACTAATTTGCTCTTCAGAGATGGGTTTGTGTGAAACATCTTGAAATCAATGAAATTTCTAACACATCACTTCATCCAAATACCTTTGAGTATTGTCATCGGGTTATGCATTAGCATGGAATCTTTCATTCTCTGCTTCAGCGACCTGATTTTAATCTATTTTCAGCTCATTCTCATCGTTTAGCGTGCTCATATTAGTGCAAAAAGGGCTTGTTCACAAAGTTGAGGATGTCTATAAAATATAAGAGTCACAATTACAACGCGCATAAAAAGTTGACATGTGTGCTATTTGACATGTATTTCCTCCAATTCTTTACTCTCTCCGTCAATGTCCACAGAGAGAAAGAGACTGTAGCGCTACATCCACAGAGATCGGCTTATTACTTCTCGAATCTCAAGGAATCTCTGTGAGAGAGCATTTATCATCATTGAATTCCTCGTAAAAAGGTTTTTACTATTATAACTCTCAGAGGAATTGCTACTTGGAAAAATCGTAAACGCCTTATCTTCATGATTATATCCCCTCTCCGAAATATGGGTCTCCGCTATACAATAATGATCTACTTTCTGGAGCACAGCAATTATATGATCTACTTTTGCAGGGTTTCTGGCCAACTTTTGTGTCGGCACAGTTATGCACGCGTAATACGATGTGAGTGGTGCGGATCTGTGTAAAGTTCCACGAACTCATATTACGCCAGAGATAAAGTCTGCTAATGGAGAGGTTAAGAGTAAATTCGGCAAAGTCTTTTTACTCTTTTTATATTCTTCCCTCGGAGAGAGACAAGTGATAAAACATTGTTCTTTACAGTCGACGAGACCTCTACAATTTTGAAGACTGCTGGATAGTTTTGTTCTAACAATTACGTGACTGACTGAAAGCACATAATCATCGACGAGTAATTAGAATCCACTCGTTTCACGCATAATGAACGCAGTTATTCGAATTAATTGATTATTTACTTTTACCGCAACCGCGAGGCTGGATGAAACTCTGCTGTCCATATGGAAAGAAAGGAGAGATTTTCATTATGAAACAAGGAGAGAGGGAGACTGACATGTTCTCGTGATTGAGTCGTTTGCCTTATTACACCTGGACTATGTACACATTATTGCCTTGGAGTGTGTGCACAATATATTGTGTTCTCCCTTGATTTGAAACTAATGAGAAGGACAGAAAAAAGGCGGCGGGAGGTACTAAAGGGTATATAAAAATGTCCAATATGTCTCTCTATACATACTTCTCAGCATTCTCGTAGAGCGTGAACACCGTGTTCACATTCTTCCCAACTTAAGGTTTTCCGAGAAGCCGTGTGATGAGTATAAATAAGCCAGGCTCAAACGACCAGACGGGATTTTCTTTCCTGCCTTTTGTTTTAATTTACTCGAGTCGCGTCAGCTCGCTTAACTCACTCTCTCTCTCTCTCTGTATTCCACGAGTTTCATCAGACACACAGTGGTCATCATGTTCTCCGCTGCCTGTTGTCGCTCCAATTACGGGAGACACTTTCAAATTTCATTTATGTCAAGAGAATTCAAGTGGACCACACTTAAGGAGTTTGGGGGTGGTGATGTGGGTTGAGGTGGAACCTCTGTCTACAACTTCCTCAAGAACGGCTTACTCACGCGTTACTCCATTCGCTGTATATGCCTTCACAACATGTTGCCTAAAAACGCGCATTTCGAGGTCATACATACCTAATCCTCCCATCGATCTTTCCCACTAGAATATTTCAAAAATGGTGCATTTAATGTTGAGTTTTTTCCCCAAATAACGCCACATATCTCTCTCGAGCTTTTGTGAACCAGAGCACAACACCCAGACTCAGTAGTGATGCTGACCATTGTAATTCGTGAAGTGGAAAGGAGAAGGTCGAGCGTAAAAATCCGAAGCTATAATATCCTGAGACAATCTCCATGAGTGTATTCGTGGATACACAGAGTTTTGAACGGAGAGACGTGTGAAGCACCAGCGTATCAGTCGGCACACTCCCATTTTCAAGAGCAATCCATACAAGAAGATTACGGATTACGGGGAGGTGTGGAACACGGAGTCTCTTTCTCAGTGTGGAGGACAATGTCAACCGGGGATCTGCAGTGAATATTTTGAACAACTCTTCTCGTTAGGGAAGTACGTGATGAGAAAAACAAATTATAATCGTGATCTAAAGGTGTACATTTTTCAATACGTCTCTCTCCCCATCTCCTTCCTTCGAGTCTCTCTAGCTTTTAATGCTTGCTCAACGACAATCACGTTGAATAGGTATTTCATCGTCGCCCCTTTCTCTTCCAAAGCTCGTGCTCTCTTGAATAAGTGTGCCACATTTTTTTCGAGTTACTCATTTGCGTCTCATTGTGCACATCATTCCTCGCTCCTTTCACTCCAATAATGTATTTTTACACCAAAAAAAAGAGTGGTGCAGAGAAAAACTGCTTTTCTCATCCAAAAAAAGAAGTCCGTTCTCCATTAAAAGGAAAACGTATTTGTGTACATTTCCCAAGAAGACTACAAAGAAGGGAAAAATGGGTTTTTGTCATAATATATTACACCTTTCTCACTTTTCACGACTGGAGAAAACATTTGCGCACATATGGCATGATTACTGTGTCAGCATCCCACATAAAAAAAGATATTCAAGGGAATGAGGAGAGTAAAAAAAGAAGATATAAAAACTCACATTTTATTCTCCTCATCATAAAGGTGTATATACTAAACACCTGAGAGAGAGGAAGCACCTTTACAAAATTGGCAGCATTTCCCCCATTACAAAGTATCGTCTTCATAATGAGCATCATTGTTTTGTTCATGTCGTCACGGACGTACATTGCTCGAGCTCAAAATTAGAATATAAATTCCAAGCCTCCGGGAGCAAAACGTACAAAGATGAGTTGTGTAATTGAGGATCTCATAAAGCACAAACTACGATCATATTAAGAGGCTGCACTCCACTTTCTCTGTGAACCTTGTTTGATTGAGTTTTACTCTGAACATATACACACGAGATTATGATGGAAGTTCTCCACCGACTACTTTCTCCAAACAAACTTCACAAATGCCAAAGGTGGCAAGCTCCACTCTCATCGTATCTCTGAGCAAGTTGTGCTCCTCTTGCTCATTTTGCTGGGAGAGCCTCTCGTCCGATTTATTTAATCACCTCGATTCCGACAACGTCCTTTGTGAAATCAATGAATTTTTATACAAATCAATGATACGATATTATGTCGACCTTGATCCCTCCTCTCTCTCTCGGATGTACGCTTTGTGGAGGATTTCCCATCGCGACATTTACGAGGATGAGGGAACAACCGCAGTCATTATCTATGATTAAGCCTTGAAACTTTTATGTTGACTCGATTCGGCCAGCCTCCTGTCAAATTCCCTACCTTGCTTTATGACTGGGACAAGAGAAATATTGTCGTCATAAAGTAGAACAAGTTGTGTGTCGTCCGTCTTGTGCCGTGAGGCTTTCGTGAGAGACAAATCAGGTATTTTTCCAATCTGACAGTTCGCATGCTTCTTTCGTCAGGAGAAGCTGGGACATGAGCACGACTCACAGACTCTCCCGCTTCGACGTCCACTAACAAAAATAAAAAGGATTATGATGAACTTTCCGCTTTATATAAACAACAAACCGACTCGCAGGAAAAGAATGCTCCGATATAAATGACTCCATTTTGAGGACAGAGGTTTTTCCCCTTATGGAATGTTATTTAATACTACGGACACACGAGATATGTCTTCTTCTTCTGCCCTCCCCCATCTCTTTCTCTCGTGCTGAGAAATTTAATACGAAGGAAGAATGGAGAAAAAGTTTTTGAAATGGAATTCTTCCTTGTTTTCTTGTCTCATCTTCACTTTCCTCATTCGTCCTCACGCTGTGAACGACTCGCTGTGTATCTTTGTCTTATACGATTGTATGACAAACTTTTTTTTAGTTGCATGCTCCTCACAAATCTAACCTTTTTTACAGGGCGTGTGTGTGTATTAGCAAGTTGCTAGAGAAAGAAATGACTTCGCGAAGCTACCAGTAATGCGGTTCCACCGGGAGATATATGAAGAATTCTGGAAAAGTCGTCTTCGGAGTCTCTTCATTTTAACTCGACATTCTTTTGTTTGTGTCGCATTACAATGGAGAGCTCGTGCTTCGATGCATAACACACTTTCCCTTATTACGGCCTTCACCGTGTGGGCAAGCGGAAAGGTTGTGTGTTACTCGTTGAAGTCTGCCCTTCTCGACATTTGTTTCTCTCATTTAATTTGAATTAGCAGCAATTCAACTGATTTAATTTCGACAATGATTTCCCATTCTCATATCAATTACTTTTATACCGTACATGCATCAGGACTCTATTATCTTTTTTTTAGTAATCTTCACTTCAAGGATAGCTGTAAGTGGCCTTTTGCCTGTTTTTCGTGTAAAATAAATGGAGAAAGATGCGCTTGGCGTTTTCTCCGCCCACCTCATCCATGCTGAGCCTCTATATATTTGTGTACAATGGCATATTAAAATGTCAGAAATAATCGACTGTAAAAGGGCAACTGAAAGGAGGTATCATAATATGTAATTTCCTATCTCTCTCTTTCTCTGTGTCTGAAGGTTTTTTATACAAGTATTGCTACACGCCTTTTTACTCGAGTGGGATGAAGGAGCAAGTAGTAAAAATCAACCTCTTCCAACAACGACTACATCTCACTCAACTCGGTTGAAATGCCCGCATCAAGAGGAGCGAGTGTCAAGTTTTCTCGTAAGTAATACACGGCACTAAACAGACAGCTGGAGAATGTCTTGCCGTTTCATGTTCTCAGTGTGTAAAGAGGGGATACTCAAAGTCCAATGCGTGTCGTAACATCAAAAAACTGCATGTAAATACATACTGCATCCACTCACCTCACAGGCATACATATAAATTCATACATTTGGTAGTGCCTACCGTGGTAGGCTTCACTGTTAAACAGCATATAGTGAGAGAAAAGTGAGTGCCAACAATGAATCAGTCTAAAGGGAATGGGTCCTATGTGGAAAGGCTGGAGAGGAAGAAAAAAAAATAGGTGTAGCTCTGTACTTGCACGTATATTCCCTCTGTTCTATATTAAACAAAGAGAGAAAGTCAGTTACCATAATGGGAAAGCAAGTGATGCACATTGAAACTGCTGACTTTTTTCTGTCTTCTTCCTCCTACTATGCCTTTTACTTTTATTCTATTTTCATCTCAGCCCTTTACTTATTTTTGCCAATTCGTGTAAAAAACCTTTCCTCAATGTACATACCAACGTCAGCAGAGTACTTTACGTGGTGTTTTTTTCTGCTAACATTGCACCAACGACTACTCCTTTCTCTTCTACCTTCAAGTGAGATTACTCACCGAGCGTGTTGTACAATCGTCTAAGCGGGAGAGGATGGCAAAGAAGAAAAGTAAGAAAGCAAAAAAGGAGAGAAAAAACTGTGACGGTTCTTTATTCACTATTAGGCTCCCTTCCTTTTCACCACTGGCAGAGTATGTAACTCACTAAAAAAAGAGGGGAAATTCCTTTGGTACGATGAATAAGAGAGGAAGGGAGTTCTTCAGAGACGAAAGGAAGTTAAAATGAGAGGAAGGTATGGGTGTAGAGGTGAACACACTTGCACACAGCGCTATAGTTACTCTCCTTTTACAATCTTCCACTGACAGAAACATTGAAACGACTTTTTTTCCTCCTTTTCTCTCTAGCTTCTCATCTTGCTCCCTTTTCTTCTCTTTTTTTTCCGCAAGAAAAATGCTCCATGGGAAAGTCGTTCTAAGTTTGATATGCATGGTGGATGGTACTGGTGGTGTGTGAGGAAAAAACCTAAGAAGGAAAAAACACACCATCGACTTTGTGCCGTGTATCCAATGGACAAGGATAGGGAAACGGGGAAAACAGAGGCATGTAGATAAAGAGCGCATCTCGGCATGTGCAATGTTCGCATGTAATTGAGAGTCTTCCCTGGATTTCATAGCAAGCACACCGACACACACACCATCATCCCACCACGAGCTCCTTCGAAACGGTGAAGGGAGAATCTCTTGGAGAAAGCACAGACAAAACATACATCGAGTATAGAATGACGCTGAAAAGGAGTTCCTGAAGGAAGTCGCGAGGAAAAGAGAAGTAGTATCAGTGCACACAACTATAAGACTTGGAAGTGTATTTACGTGCAAATACAAAAGGAGGAACGCGAGAGAGTAAAAAAACTCGAGGCGCCAGTCAGTCACCAACCTAGTAGGATGAAAAGATGCAGAGAAAGTTGGCTTACGCCGTGCTCCCTATTTTTCCTGCAATGGCGAAAGTGAGAGAGAGTTTTTTTAGAGAGAATGCAGCACGACAGTATATCCGTTGTATGTGCGAAAAATTGAATCATGAAGTGGAATCACATTATATGTGCATGTACGGAAAAAGATACATGCTTTCAACAACAATATGACTGTTACGATTACGTGTGGATGTCTGATATAGTTGTGGTGGTGGTGTGAGTTGGGTGCTCCTATTCCTAGCGTAACACCAGCTCTCGCACAGTTGAGAGATGCATGGCGCTTTCTCTTCCGCCATTCCTCTGATTTCGCTGCTTAGCTATCGTTAGCATTTTAAGCTGTACTGGTGGGAAAATGTGGTACATATAATAACATCAGAGTTTTTTTAAAAATGACTTCAATGCCATGATCCTGTTTTTCCAACTCTTCGTACTCTTTTCTTTTTACTTGCTAAATACTCTGGGAAAAATACGTCGTCATACTCCGTTTATGTGCATTCCACAAAGCAATTTGCGTCCCATCGCATAAACCGCTGTGCAGGCAAAGGATGGTTTATAGAGTAAAATAATTTTCCCTGCCAAAGCAGCAACACCAGAGAAACAAGGAGAAGCTTTGTGTGTGCCTCATCCTTTTGTATTTTCCCAGCAATCAAAAGCTCTTTAATTGCACACCCACACAATCCCCCGTCATTTCTGTGTTCCGGAGGAAATCTTGCTTCTTTTTTCAAGTTCAAATTTCTGATGATTTCTCGTTCTCCTCAACACTCTCTCCCCATTTCGGAACGATATGCATTCGTGCAGTGGTTATGCAGGCGTTGCATGCACACCAACACACATACACGTTTTTCATCTTTTGGAACTTTGCTTTTCAGCCTTTTCCTTTTTTTACTTTCTCTCTCTGCACTCGGAGACTAGTGGACGATATAACAAACTCTTTTTGGGCAAGCAATGTGGGTTCACATACTTTGTACTCTCTGGCTTTCTCTCTGTGTGTGTGTGTCTTTTTTGCTAGCTCTTTTTGAGTTTGATAGAATCCTAGGAGAAGGATTTATCGATCCCCTCCCAAATAAAATATCACATTATCGTACATAAGCAAAAGCAGGGAGCACACAGTCACATGCACAAGATACGGCACACATAGTGAGAGAGATATAGACATGTCTACACACGTAATGTATACACACAACACAAGGATAGCAGTGGAAAAACCACCGGCAGCAGGAGGAGTAGTTCACACCAGAGAAAGGGAGAAGAAAAGTGTACGTGGAGAAAGGGATAGAAAAAAGGAGGATATACCAAAAAAGGAGCGACGAGGTAGCCTTACAAATGTGTGTATACGTCGAGGATGAGAAAAAAAGGGAAGAGGAGAGACTGAGGAAAAAAAGAGTACATATACCAGCGAGAAAGGAAAAGGGATGCAAACTAGTCACTCAGACTCGCACACACAAACATACACAAGGAGAAAGTAGAAAGACACAGAGGAGCGTACACATTCTCACAAATCCACGACACAAAATCTGACATTCTTCATACATATGGTGTCTCTACAGGGATAATAGTCCAGTCCGTGGAATGCTGCTCTTGATGGAGGACGAGAACTGAGAGGAAGAGCGTGGAGCGGGGAAAGTACAGTGGAAAGTGTTCGCATTACTCTCGTCAGCTCTTGGGAGAGGCAACCTGCCTCTTTCACTTAGGCAGCGAAGTGACGACGACGAAGTTTAAAGAAAAGTCCTGTTCGAGTGGAAACACTTTTTTTACAAACGCTTTTTTAAACAAGAGACACACCGAGAGAGAGAGAGGATATACAGTGCAAAATAACAATCGAATGCATTTATGTTTTTCTCGTCGAGCTTTCTCTCGAAGCCACCTCGCCTCTCCTTCATTCATGAGATGAGAGAAAGGAGGGAGAGTGAAAAACTATATTAGTTTCTCTCGGCTCGCTCATGTGAGTGCACACACATACACACAGTCCTGGTGTCTCGTGTTTTTTTTTCGTAGTCAGCGTCGTCGTATGCGTTTTAGGTCAATTTGCTCCGTGGTGGTGGCGGTGGTGGACGTGTGTGCTTGGGATATGGTGTGGTCGTACAGAGAGGAGAAGGGAGAGTAGTTTTCTTTTTTCTCTCGTCTTCGCTTGAGGCAAGCTCACCAAGATTGGGACATCATCAGATTGATTTTCCTCTCCATAATAAGTTGAAGGACAGAGTGGATTGTGTGGAGCGGCAGAGAATGTTTGAGGAGAACACAAAATTGTTTCGAACCGAGAGACCGCAACTTGTGTAATTGACGTGTGTGTGATTTTTTTTTGCGGTGAGATTTTGTGACTCTCAAAACTTGTAATTCTTGGAGTCGCGTGTGATTACAACTTTTTTAAACAAAGACTTCAGTGTAGGACGTGAAAATGGGAGAGTTTTAGTATTCGGAGCAAAAAAAACCGAGTGAAGTGAAAGGAAAAGTTTCCGGGAGGGACGAACACTGAGCAAGATGAATGTTTAAACGCGAGATACTCATACATACATACAGATTACAGAGAGGCTTCCCTGTTGTTACTAATTGTTATCGTTACCTCATTTCGTCCCTGGTTGTCTCCTCTCCAACTTTCTCCAACTGCGAACACACATGCACTCACCTTCCTCTCCCTTGTAACTCCCAAAAGGACTAATCAGCTTTCCCTTTTTCCTCTCTCATAATGAGCAGCTCCTTCCAACGAGATATCATTGTTCTCTGTAAACGATCGGTGGAGGAAGATTAATAGGAGGCAGGCACAGTATGCTTAAACTCTTCGTCGTCAACAATAACTCTTTTTGACAAGGAAAACGCTCCAGGTTTTTCCATAAATAGTAAAGGAGTGACTTCATACAGTAGCTATTTCTACTACAGTCGCCAGTTTGCGAGAGCTCCTCAATCTCAAGTAACTCGTAGAGAAAATATCTACACCTAAAGTATACAATATAGTTGGTTGGAAAAAGGAGCTGGTGGCACTCTCAGGCCATTTTTCATCAACACTCGATTTACTTCAATTAAGATACTCATCATCATCAGAATGTCATTGTATGCACCACCGAGCCTCTGCAGCAACTAATGATTACTCCGCCGTAATTTGAAGAGTCTGGAAGGGAACTTTATTGCATTATAAGGCAGAAAGGAAGTCTCTCGTGACTTGAGATACGGAGGAAAAGGCTTGCGTGTTTAAGAAAGGAAACAGTCTTAGATGCACGGAAGCTTGTAGAGCACTTTCACAAGAGTTAATCTGTAGCGATGAAAAATACTAACTTCATTTTTCTCGCCGGTTAGCCAAAAAAAGTGTCATTACTCTGAGCATTTTAGAGAGAGAGAGATAGAGAGCGGAAATCCCAATCTTATTCTTCCACTACATTTAACACAAAAATACTATAAAGTTACTGACGACGAAGCGGTTTGTGTTTGTGTGTTTAACGACGTTTGTCAATCATCGAGCTGCATCTGTCCAAAAAGAAAAGGGATAAAAGAGAAAATAAGAAAAAATCATGTTCACCAACAGTGTCCTCATCTTTATGACGTCCACGCTGATGTGCATCAGCTACTCCGCCACATCCGCACTATTTTCAGGTAAGAATCACCTAGTCGACAAAATTAAAAATTCAGATGGCCCATTACTGTAAAGCACGCCTTTCAAAATAATAATAATCCCTTTTCGTTGTTTTGCAATGGCTGCACCGCAAATTTTCAAGCTTTGTTGTGACCACGCTTTGATTTCCGTTGATGAAAAATGCAACGCGGAACGCCGGGACGGCTGTGTGTAATTTGCAAAAGTGAGAGCGTAACCTGGAAAAGGGTCACATTGCAAAGTTGAGGCGAGCAGTGCACTAAACAAACCTTTCTTTTATTTGCGTGCATACATCCTTCTGAAACGATGTAAAACTGCTTCGTTTTTCTGGAGTCCAGGACCTGGACAATCGAGAAACAACAGCTACATTTTCTTGTGCATGCACACAAAACTATTGTAGTGACTTTGCCTCCCTGCTATTTTGCAGTAATTGGTGAGCTGACAATGAACTATTCCTCGTGTTTCATGTTTTCCTCTCAAATTCCTTTGTGTATGCTCCCTGTACAGAGAAAACCCGTAATGAGTTACATAAAACACTGCGAGTTGACTGCTGTGAGGTGGTTTGTTGAGCGCGGTTTTGGTCGCTACATGTTTGAAGAAAATTAGAGACAGACCCAACAAAGTGGCGACGACCAAAAAAAAACCTTCATTTACTATGTATGTATCTCACCACCAAAAAGGCTGCATTTTTTAAAGCGTCAACAAAATAGAGAGCAAGCGAATTGAGAGAGAAAGCACTCTGCATTTCCGACGAATATTGATTGCAAGCTTGCATAAAATTCAAGTATTTTATTCAACCCATATGTGTTCCTTTTGCAAAACTCTTTTATGACACCTGCCAATGTTTAATGAGGAACACACTATGCATGCATATTTTTCAAACGAAAAATGGTGAACTTTTTTTTTGCTCAGTACGAGTACATATAGAAGCACCTTTCACTCATTATCTTCAACTCACACTCGGCCCTGTCGTGGAAAACCAGTCAAAAACTTGTTTCCTCTTTCGAACTCGTTTTCTCTCGCTCCAGATAAAAATGCAGAGTCTCGCTACATCGAGCCCAGGTGAAACAGCAAATTGCACAAGTTTCCCTTGTGTACATTTGTGTGAAATACAGAATTGTAAAGAATGGATTATTATATACCTGTCATTTTCCTTTCGTCCCCATTACCTTTTAAACGGAGCATTTCAGTCCGCTTTTGTATTGACTTTTACGAGCTCCCTCCTCCGTCCCATTTACATTCCGATAAATTATAGAGTTGGCAAACGGAGCAGCCACACTTATCCCACCACCACCACACAAGTCGAGATAAATAGAGAGCAGGAAAAAAAATATGCGGGTCCTATACACTCGTTGCGTGTACATTGTCATGTTTCCCATCCCCGAATGAGTGGAATAGGTAGAAAAAGTGGTTTTTTCTCTCAAGCCTTTATGCTTTCTCCGCTGACAAAGCGGTCAAATGAAAGGTTTTTACCTTTTATGCATGCTTTCACCATGTTCCGTGTCAACACTTTGTAGTACTGTTTCTTCCTGTGTGCAAACACTCAAGCTTAACTGTACACCGCTGCGCTTTGCTTGTCGGTAAATAATGAGCTGTTTCTCTTTTTTTTCGTCGAGAGAGTTTAGCACAAACAAGAGAGCCTAACACATATTCATGCATATGACCATTTTTTTCTGTATTTACGCCGCTCTCGTTACGGGAGGCAATTTACAAGGATAAACGTGTTGGATTGACAGTTATTACACGCTTTGAGTATGATAACGGGCTAGAGAAAATCCGTGCTTAACAATCCATATTTCTCTTGAGAGTCACATACGATTTTATGATATATCCCATCACATAAAATGATCGTTCTTTTTCTTTCCTCTTCCCTTTTCTTCTCTGGTGCAGAAAGCTCAACAAACAAAAGTGCGGACTCCGGCGGCTCACCATCATCAGCGACATCAGAACCTTTGCAATACAAGCTTGAAAATATTCGAAATCGTGCCCTCGAGTGGCTACAGACCAAACGGACGGAGGAGTACGGGTGGCCGTCAGGTGATACGGCCAGAGTTGTCATTGCGCTAGCTTCCGCTGTAAAAGATTGGCCTGTCAACAATGACATAGAAGCTAGTCTAATCGTTAAACAGTTAGAAATAGAACTTCTAGAGAAATTACTAAGGTTAGTTAACCCCTTACGTCATTTCTATTACGTTGTTCTGTTCATCACTAATTTCTGAGTTTGCTCACCCATTACTCCTACTGAGCAATTCGTTTCCGTATTCGTGTTATGATGTGCTAAACACACACACATTACAAATTCTCTATACACACACAGAGTTCTTTAGAGTCGTTATGAAGAGAGAAAGTTTGGAGCTCCAGAGAGAAGCAGTAGATGCTAAATATAGAGTTGAGATTAGAAGAGTCTCTCTTCTGAAGTCTTCGAGATGTAAGCGTGCCGTAACTCTGCTGACGTCATCATTCCAATTTACTCAAAATCCTCGCTCCTGAAAGGGATCAGAGGGACTAACTATTTTTAGATATCTAATTGCAAGCTCTCCTCAGGATGTCAAAAGATGAATCGGCCAAAGACCACAAAACCCTAAATGCAGACGAAGATTGAAATTGGTTTGACATGCAGCCAATATATTTATTTCAAAATTAGTCATTGAAACAATGCAAAAGTCAAAGGCAAAGAGTCAAAAAATTATTGAATGTGATTGAATCTGAGCTTTTTCCATTCACACCATGGTTCGAGAAATGTGCTCAATAGGCTTGGCGGGTGGTCCTAGAATATCCTCAAAGTTATCTTCCTCAGACTCTGCCTCCTTCAAGAGTTCAACAGTGCGCTCATTAGGAATGATTCGCATCTTTGGAATCGCAGCCCGAGGTTTGATGGGACTCAAGTGAGGCTCCTCTTCGAACTGAGGCTGTTCAAACAAGGGAGCGTTCACCGGCCCGTCGGCCATAATCATCACGGTCTCCTTTGAGCTTGGAAATGAGCCGGATCGAACCTGTGCATAGAGAAAGAGGAGTGATATTGAAAAATAAGTTTGGGCAATAAGTTTTGGAAGCATTTTAAAAAAATACAAAATAGTGTCTTTAATAAACTGACAAAGAGGGCCGCGGTTAGGATCCCTACAGCAATCACGCCTCCAATCGGACTCATGATGGTAGCAATTGAATTAGTTCAGAATTTTACAAAGCAAAAAAATCACTTATCGTCCAAAAGGTGACAGGAAAAAAAATGACCACGTAATCCTCTTAAAGCTTCGATTTGGTATTTTTCCTACAACAACAACAGCAACGTGTCTCAGTGTGATTGGCTTTCAACGAGTGATATGTCGTCGTCGTTGTGCGTCTCGGTTTCTTGGAAACGTAACAATACAATCGGAGCTTGGGCTCGAGCCAAATGACGACAATGGTAGTCATTCCTCCGGCATTCCATGCGAACTCCGAAGTGCAGCAAAGGTCATTGATTTTTCACTGGGGAATGTAGGTGTTCACAAGACAGTCGCATGATTGAGAAGAAAAGGCAGGATTATTTTCACCATCACATATTTTATTCTATACAAGTCTAAAAATAAGTGCGGTCATATAAATAACTAAAAGGCTGCCATGATTGTTTTCGTGTTCCGAAATCAGACTATTTTTTGCGAACAGAGGAAAGCAAACTGAGAGTTTTTCCTTTGATTTGAGAAGTCTCCTTGGAGTTTGATGATAATGATGACTGTTGCTGAGCGTGTAGCAGTAAAAATGTTTACCAGTTGACGTCAGTACGTCTGAATAAAGCTCTGAGAAACAAATGCAACATAGAATTACGCTTTTCGACGGATTCCTTACTCGTCGTCGTCATCAGGTTATTCTCGGGGCAAACGAGAAAGATTCGTCATTCCACTACAAAATGGAAAAATGTCAATGATTAATTTTGTTTCTTAGGTATACGATTTGTAATCCCAGACTTGAAGTCACGCACAGTGAAAAGATACTGCCTAAAAGGCGGTGTCCTCAGGAGTACTTCAATTTTTTGGAATGTATGAGAAAATCTCCAAATCATCAGCAGCCGTCAGATCTCACATGTGACATTCAAGCGGAGTAAAGAATATGAACCTTTGTGTGTATGGTAACAGAAGAGTAGGAGTTGATAAGTTGCAAAATCATGAAAGAATAATGGAGGATTTTTTTTCTGGGAAAATATAGGTAGAAAAAAACGGTCACATTCGACTGTTATCATCATCGTCAAGAACATCCGAGTCTCTCACACGCTATATCCTACAAAAGAGTCAACTTTTTCGTTCCCAAACAGAAAAAAACGAATCTAATAAATCCGTAGTGGGAACCATTTCTTTGTAGTCGTATTCACAGACATTGTCGTCATCATCGTTATTTTGTAATCCGTCGTCCCAACGATGTATAGCGACCATCGTTTTTTACTTCAGGTTGGACCTTCCGCTCGTTCTCTTTTTCACTCTTATTATTTTTTAACTTATGGAACAGGATTTCATCTAATAGATACATTCCATACTTACCTACGCCAGCCAGTGGACTGGAGAGGACTACAGCCTGAAAGACATTGACTACTATTGAAGTGACACTGACCGAGTTTGAAAATTTTCACACATTACTATGGAACTAAAAACAGTCATCTCAATCCGAATTGATGCTCTGACTACTAATAAACAAAAATACATCTAAAGCAAAACATTTTCAAAGAGGAAAATATGCTTTGTGAGAAAGGTGGAAAAATCTGGAAGCAATGAGTAGCACAGTCGTCGGCCCCATTGTACAAATTACTGATCCAATTCAAAGGAAAACGGAGCGGAGAAAGCGCATTCCAGACAAAATAAAAACAATACGACTCTGGTTTTGGCGTGATGCAAAATAGAACAATGGTTCACACTTTGGTAGTCATCGTCATCAGATAACTGACAGAGTAGGTCTTCCCGCACACACCCCAAAGTAGAACAGAAAGAAAAAGCATTCAAGAAAATTTTTGGCTTCCCATTCAAACCCTTTCGTTTGGAAGAGGATCATTTTGAAAGGCTACAATAATAATAATACTTCTCGGCATTAATACCCCGTTGAAAATGGGCGACCACAATTCAAATTGGAAGCAGTCGTGTGAGGCTACCTTCACTTTGTACGGATGACGGAGGGAAAAATCCCATTTACGTCTTTTCCACTCTCACGCGTACATCACGTCACGTAAAATACGGGTGATGCCGACAACATCAGAGGGAGAATTTTCTCTTTGAAATGTCAACCAGCGCATCAGGAATTAGTGCAGTAGTTGAATATAATACACCGTATTAAAGACGTCACTCCCAATGCAGAGAGAGCGAAGGAAACAATATTGATTTGCATAAACCACACCAGCCTCCCAAAGTGAATGGAAAGTCTATAGGTTTTGTGTCCTCATGTGAAGGACGGTTAACCATAGGGATAAATAACGCTGCTCACTCCACACTCGTGCTGATATGCGAGAGAGAAAAAATGTCAGGTTTTGTCAATGAAGTGTTGGTAATAAAATGCGGAGCATGCCAACGTTGACTTTTTTCCCACCATATGAGAAACAGGGAGAGATGACATTTAGTCCAGCGAACTATGACGAACCGTATTACTTTGGTATGGGTTTGACAACTTTGACTCTGAAAGATCCTATATAGAGCTTTCTTAGAGAAGTTCAAAGTTCAGCAGAGACACATAGTGAGAGAAAGAGTAAAAAAAAACTTGTAGGTTTTAGAAAGAGATCCATTTAGTGAAAGTATGAGGTGAAAGTTTTCCTCCAGAGTTGTATACATGTGTGTGTGTGTTTGTGACGGTAGCTGTTAATTGATTTATAGATTCTGTAGACTGGAGAGTGAGAAAGAGAAGAAATTTTACTTATAAAACTCGTCTGAGAAAATCGTAGTTGGAGAGATGGAAATTAAATGTTACTAACATTATTTACACTACACTTCCAATTAGCCCGTTCAAAATTTCTCTCGAGTTGTTGAAAAGCGACGACGGAGAAGTCGTTGCTCTTGCTCGCTGAGAAAATTCCTATACACAAATAATATGATATAATTATATACCTATGCACACCTTCATTTTGATGTTAAGGAAATGAGGTTGGCCAACTGAAAAGTGATGATGCTGTATACATTTGTGTGTGTTTATGTATGCGTCCTTTGCAGCAAGGATACAGTACCAATAACTCCAGCAGAAGTGTGTTACTTCGCATTGGCCCTAAGTGCTTCGTGCAGAGATCCCCACAATTTCCATGGGCACAACTTAATCGGTAAGTCAGACACCAAAAGCAATTTCATTACCGATAGTTAATTTCATCTCGTCGCTCTCTCAGACACGCCCTGTGTAATAATGTGTGTGGAGCTCACTCAGCACCATTTTGTATCGCTCCGACCAAAATCAAATGCGACAGCTTTTAAAGTGCGAAGACGTCCGTCTTTGAGAGAGAGAGAGAGTCACGACGACTTTGTCGCATCTACTCTAGCTGAGAGAGGAAAAGAGGCATATATAATTGTACAGGAGAAAAAGTTGCTTTCTTTGCAGACTTCAGCTACTTCGACAGTTTTTTTTCCTTTACATCTTCCACTAGGATATAAATATAGACTGATATGAGTATAAGTTGAAGGATTCCTTTACAGCATAAGTCATCGAAGGAGAGAGCGACGCAGTAGTGATTTGTTAATTGCACAAGTTTGCCAACATGGCAATAAAAATGATGCCGAGTGTGAAAGGAGACTGACTTTCTCCAGCTCCGACGTATGATTTAAGACACTCCTCAATCTCGACTTTTTTTCCGCTCCTTTAATATCGCCACCGTGACTTGCTTTTGACAGGGAACGAGAGAGGGAGGGAAAGCAACAGCAAAAAAGATATTTGAGAGTGAACTTGGCATTTTGACAATGACAGAAGATATATTGTGTGCTCCTTGTAAAGATATATGAAAGCGAGCTTTCTCCGTTCAAGAACATGTAGAAAGAGAAAATGTCTCGAACCCCAACTACGCTCCAATTCCTAACTCACTTAAATTTACATAGCGACGAGAGAAAATTGTCCTTTTGACTTGGCCACAGGACGTTAGTCTAGAAGGCAAGTGGTACTACGCTCATTTCCACCTTTTCTTGACATTCAGCCAAAGGCGGGGAGAGTCAGACGAAGTATAACTGAGAGAGAGAGAGACAGCGAGTGAACAAATTGAAACGACGTCGTTAGCAATTAATAAGTGACATTACACGGGTGATGTGAGCAATTGAGAATTAACAAGTTTTTAAACTGTCTTGTAATTACCAGTGTCTCTAGAGAAGCATCATGAAGACGTCGACTACCCTGGCTTCCCCCCAGCATTCGGTTACGCCTTCACAGCCCTCGTGTCGTGTATTAGTGGAACACATATTCATAAACATCAAGCCCGGCACTTGCTCCAAATTGCGAGGGATGACGCTCCATCAACAAAATTGTACTCACTGGGTAAGACCAACAAAAGTGGGGAACTCAATTATTTTTTCATTCGTGTGTGTGGTCGTGGTGTTGGTGGTGGGGGAGCATGTTTCAATATTATAATAATATGTAGATACTACCCCTGGTGTGGTGGTGATCATGGTGTCTATGGTCTCACGAGTTGTACCACTTCCCTTTGTATTTTTTTCCTCTCACTGTTTTTTAACTATTTTCTTTTCAATGGGATGTAAACGGACGTTTTGAGGAGTAAAAAATGATACTGGTTGCACGTAGTCCAGTTGTAAAAGAAGAGAGAGAAAAACTGAATGTTAGCAAAGATGCACATACGCTCTTGCATTATGGAGGAGGTTGAAAGAGACATAGTACAGAC
The DNA here is from genome assembly GCA_027743745.1 of Alloscopus bannaensis. Taxonomy (NCBI): domain Eukaryota; kingdom Metazoa; phylum Arthropoda; class Collembola; order Entomobryomorpha; family Entomobryidae; genus Alloscopus; species Alloscopus bannaensis. Next base: position 18,772 of record JAHZMW010004356.1, on the reverse strand, counting down.
ACAAAGAGAAAGTTCTCATTTCTGCTCTTTTTGTTCACACTTTGCTAATTAAAATTACATGACGCCACTTTCCTCCCATCAGCCCATTTCACTCTCGTTTCAGCCCGGTTTACTCTGTTTACACGGAGTCAGTTAGACTTCACATGGACAGAGACATAGAAAATTTGTTAGAATTGCTGGGAGGAGTGACCATGCTTGCATGCATGCTTTCACCAGAGATTCTTAGGTACAACAACGAGCGTTTCTGTGCCAGAGAGAAAAAGAGAGAGTGAGATGGAGGCGGAAATGGAAAATGTGAGGGTAATGAAGCACACATAGGAAGATTATATGTGTTTGCTTGAGTTGGCCGGAAATGATGTTTTCCACTCGTTTTGGAACCAATTTCATTTCTTTACTCAACGAGAAAACGAGAGAGAGAGAGAAAGCGATATATAACTCAGGGCTAGTCTCGAGGATTATGCAAACTTAGTATTCTTCTTATCTCTCCATTTTTAGCCGGCGTAACTACATTTTTTATAATACTCAAAGAGAGTGGAAAACAGGGTTGTGAGTACCTCTCCTTTCTCTGCGGGTCAATTCCGTTTATCCGTGTGACTAACTATGATACCATAATAATAAACAAGCTTTCACCATTACTCTGAATGTAAAACTGTAATATGCCAAGAATGCATTATGATACGGGCTGAAAAGAATTCGAGTATTCTGCATAAATAGGAATATGAGAGAGAAAAGAGGAACACGTATTTTTGGATGCTCCTTGTTTTCTCCAAAGTTTGCATGTCTTCAGCCAATATATTATCTTCCCAAGTGTTTGAATTTGAAGTAAAAAACGAAAAGACAGAGCGTGTGGTACTTTCGTTTTTTTAGCTTATTTTGTCTTATCCACTTCGTTGCAAGAGTCGTTTTCCGTGAAGCACCACCTCACCTTCCCATTTGGGTTTCCTTTAGTCTGGCAAAAAGGAGAAAACACGACGCACGACATGGAGAAAATGTCTGTGTTCCATTTTATTACCCTCACACACAATAATAAAGGTGGGATTTGAAAATGTTTTCCAGACACGAGAGCCACCGCATTGATAGCTTTGGAGTGTATACGTAATCGAAAAACGAGTGACTTCCTCAGTCGGCACATCACAGAGCCGATGCATGCAATCAGCAAGCTGCAGTTGGACGATGGAACATTTGGGAATTTACACACCACTGCATTGGCCATCCAGGTTCGTACATGCTTTTGATTATCCCCACAATCTATCTCATAAATATATTCCATTTCCTCGCGAATAGGAGAGAGTAAGTTTGTCTTCTCAAAAATTAATAATGCATGCCACAAAAAGAAGGAGAGAAAAAAGCACATGTTAATAGACTACGACTTTGGCATTCCACGAGAAAGAAAACAGGCAAGTCGTCAAATCTGCAAAAATAAGAGACAGTCAGCTTTTTTGCGTTATACAAGAGAACATTGGTAAAAGTGAGTCAGTTGAGTAGAAAATATAAATGCATAATACAACATACAAATACATAACACTATACAACATGCAAATCCGGAGTAAAGTTTTTAATTTAAAAAAAAAGCTAGTAGCAGAATCCGACGTTTGATGTTCGTCAAAATCTAACCAAAATTTTTGCTTGTACCTATTTGCAAGTTTCCAGACTGGATGGGTTTTGCCTTTGACATTTAGCATAGAAGACCTTAAACACTAATTTCGGCAAAAAAACAAAAAAAAAAACTTTTTTTTTTTGCTTTTTGCCGAAAATACGATCGCAGCTTACTCGAACATGTGTCCCTTTTAACTAAGAATCCAAACTTGTTTTACAAAACTACCTTTAATAGCGCGTCGATTGATATATAATTTGATGGCCAGGGTGGCACGGTGTGAGAACCTTTGCCGTTAGAAAGCAACAAAATCGATCCTAATAATATTAAGGATATCTGTGTACCTGTCTTTCTCGCCGTGATGGATTTTTCCTCATCGACACTTTTATTTATTGCGTGTTGTGAGGCCCTTTTCACTTGTCGATGTGTTTGAGTGCGGCTTACCCATTCCCTTAATCCACTCTCGCTGTACATACACTCGGGCTCTCACTCTCTCGTCGTGAGTTTTATGATTATTATAAATATGTGGAAAGTGATGGGTAATGTATATGTGGGGTACATTACATAGTCACGTATCCGGGGGTAATAAATTGCCACAAGAACAGTTTACTTTTTTTTCTCTTGCTCGCTCTTCCAGTGTTTATGAGAGTAGGAAAAATATTATTTACCTATACTGCAGTTGTAAACGATCCATAAGTCAAACAAGGATTTTCCCTGTTTCTACCTCCTCAAACTTTTTGACATTGAATGACAACGCATTTCTAACATAATATAGCTTATATATTATATAGCTTTTGCAACACGTCTTTAATAATACATGGGTTGGAGGCAGAAAAAAAACATATTTCCATCCAAAAACCTCCGAATCTCTCCTGCGGAGTTTTTCTCACCACGCTGTCTTCAGCTAGTGTGGGCTAATGGATGTGCTCTCTAATCGGGAAATGGTTTGTGTTTCTCCCGTGTGTGTAAATCCGCAGGCTTTGTCTGGCCTTCATGAGGTGACGATCAACTGGAACAAGTCGGCAGCGGTTCATGCCCTGGAATCACTCCAGGAGCCTAATGGATCCTTCTTCGACAGCCCACGCGAGACAGTGGACGCCGTTATTGCCACATCTGCCTTATTAAACGGGATGGGTATTTTGGGAGCGAGGAAAGGCCACTGCAAAGCCGCTCGACACAAGAACAAGCACCGGAGTCCAGCGGATGACAGTTACAACGGTCACATTGACGAAGACAGCATCACGTTCCACTCCGAGTTTCATGACGCTGCCGCCGCGAAAACACCAACCGATGCTCGCGCCGCTGATAACCATCAGCAAGAGGAGCAGCCGTTGTCCTCATCGTCGTCGTTGTCATCATCATCATCATTGCCATCGTTGTCGTCGTCGACGCTCACCCACTTAGACAGTAGTGATCAAGTGAAAAGTGGCGCAAGTGGGATTGAGAGTGAACAGTTGAACGGGACAAACTCTAGTGAGCCCGGGTCCGGACACGACAACTATGAGGCTCTGGACAAGCCAAAGAATCCGAAACGCGACGTGAACGTCACGTACTGGCTTTGGATTGGACCAGAGCCCGTGTCTGCGGAGAAGCACAACATGACAGTGAGAATAGAGACGAATGCCACTTTTTACGCTGTGATGCAGAAGGCAGCAGCACTCAACCACAAGTTCGTGTAAGTTACACATTTCCAAGGGAGAAACTGAGGGAAAGCACATTTCTCCCTTGCTTTCTCCCAATCTTCCAATTTTTTAAAAGGCTTTTACTCCACTCAATTTTCCACTTGGAACAAAAAAATCTTCAGCTCTCAATATTTTTTCCACTTAGAAAAACCATAAGCCCGGTAAAACATTAGTAAACACTATTACGCCGACTTTCTCTCTTCTGTTGATAAAGTGGAAACGGAGAAAGTGTGTGTGAAAGAGTGAGAACGACCAGAAATGATAACATGGAGCGATGAAGCTGTAGCTTGGAGCTCATGTTTTTATGTCGGAGTCCTGCAGAGTACTTACCGTTATTCTCCACACGAAACACGGAAGGAGCCCATGCCTCCTTTCACAATGATCTACATACTTGCACACACTCACTCTGTTTTATCTCTGCAAACAGAAGAGAGACGACGAAGACTTTCTCCTGAGCACTAAACCACTTTCTCTAGAAATTCCCTTTTCTTTCTATTCATTCCCTGCAGATTTGAGTCGACAGTGTGGCCTAATGGTCATTACGTGCACACGATTTCGAATCACAAGGAAGAACCGACGAAATACCATTACTGGCTCTTGTATCGACTGAACTCAGATCCAAACCCGATGGCTCCGCCATCCAATTCTTTCGTGGCTCCTGCTGGTTAGTAACAAACTTTTCAATTAAGTGGAAAACCCATCATCATCATGTTTCACTCTTTCTCTCCCTCTTCCCCTCCTACGCATTGTACTATCATAATAATATCGTGTCGAAATGGGCTCATTCCATTGATGACTTCATTCAGAGACGGACGGCAAGGAGGAGGAGAGAGGAGTGGAAAATTTAGAAAGAGTGATACTGACTCATTCCTTTTCTCTGTTTTTTATTCGCTCTCTTTTGGCTTTACCCTTTCATTTCGTTTTTTATCGCTTCTCCTCTTCTCTTTTTTTCAGGAGTGGACGACTTGCGAGTGGCAGTGGGACAAGTGTATCTCTTCTGGTTCAAAAAGATTTAGAGTGAAGACTGACAAAAAAAATGTATAAATACTTAGTGCAAATTAGGCTGGAAATCCTTTTGTTGGGGGCCTCTCAATATGTTGAGTTCATCACACATGTATGTCATCCATGAAGCATATAGTTTTTGTTACTTTTATTTCCTTTGTTCGTCCAAACTGAATATTGTTGTTCCTTATAATCATTGAGATCTGAGTAGAGGATTGAATGGGATTGAGTGGGCTTGCCCGTTGCGTGTTGCTGGACGTTGACATTAATTAGGGATTACCATGGGAGTCACACCTTGACGTTAAAAGTTTGAATGTTTTGTGTCTCTCTGTGTTTCATTATGTTGTAAGTATGACACCCGGTTTATTCAAGAGTATCAAGGGAATTTTCAGAATTTATGAATGAGATGAAACTATAGTAATCTTGGTACTCAAGTCATCCGACAAGTTTTGTTGAACTGGAGCATAAACTAATGTGCATGTGTACGGCCACTCTTACCTCTCTGATCTGTGTGACCGGTTAGTATTCTTAGAGAAAAAAATATATACAAAGACTCATCTTCGTTGAGAAATGGTAATTTGTTGTGAGTAGCTCATTGAGAGAGTAGGTGTGAAAAAGAATTGAGGTTATAGCCACGTACATAAATGATTAACTGGAGAACAAATCTCGTGTAGCATTGACAATGCTTGTAAAACTGATACCTGCTTTTTGTAACTTACAATAGTACAATACCGTCGTAAGAAATGACGTTTTTGATTCGCTTCACAAAACTCCCAGAGACAAATCTCCAGAGATGGGACACGGGAAATGAATGCCATTCATTTGATTGCAATTTGGATGTCTTTTTTGGTTGACAGAAAAGTGTGTTTTTGTCGTCGCGTGTCTAATCCGATAGGAATGGGTGAGGTTTGTGTGCTTCATAATTGTGAAAGCCGTGGCGCAGCCTGAGTGTAATTGTGTACCACAAAGTTAGAAGAGAAAAATATCGGATTGGAAAAAGGTGAGAACAAGTTGATTCATTGTTTCGTTACTTCGTCTTTGAACATGCAGGCTTCGCCTCGTACAAATAGATTCTAACTTAAGGCATATGCATGTCACGTTTTAGAAATTCTTTTCCACACAATTGCATGTCGTGCAAATGTGAGTAATATGGGGTAACACAAATCATATAGTTTTTCATAGAATTATACTATTCGATTACTCACCTAATCCAGGGGTAATGTCAACTTGATTTTGGTAAAATATACAAGATAAAAAAATACACAGAAATGTAACTTATCAAAATAAGGAACCGCTGCTAATCACTACTGAGAAATTTCTCTCACGCTCGCTCTGAAAAATCGCTTTTGATGAACAAAGGGAAAAAGATCTACAACTGACAAGTCTGCTTGCTGCTTAAATACTATAATCACATACACACATTAAAATTTATAATGTATGCTCTGTCGTGTAACCAAGAACAAATTATATACATAAATAATGAATTAGTCATATATATTGTACACTTATATATCAGAAATATTTGCACAAGGAAAAAAATCCAAAATTTGTAATGAGTCGTGTGTGTATTTCATACATGCTACAATATCTCCTCTATTTTCAATGATTGTCTCGTTAATTTTTCAAAAGATTTTAATTCGCATCGTCGTCGGTTCCTCAGTCTGCGCGCGTGAAGCACTTACAAATTACTGGCACATGGTGACGGCATCATTATGCTTACTTCCCGCAAAACAATTGTGTATCGAAATATACTCTATATTGCAGGCACAAGTATTATTTTTTTGCTACCATATATAATCGTCATGGTCAAACAAAGTCGACAAAATTGCATGCTTATAGGGCGTATCGGAGGAAGGAGAGTCTATAAAACTTAAAACACACAAACAAAATATTTAGTAGGTGTACTGTCATATAACTCATCTCTCTCTCTGTCTCCTAACGGTGTAATGGTTAAGAATGAAATCTTGTGCTGTATACATATATATGTATATAAATATACGTTAATATATTTTTCTTCCCTTGCCGCTCTCGTCGTCGTGCTGGACATGGTATTAGTGGATAGAGTATTGAATTACACGGAGAATACAAAAACCACCAATTTCTGATGCAGAAGTCAGAATTGTACATTAGAAACGTAATAAGCATACTGATAAATATTGTGTATACCTATATGAACTACATACAAGCTGATTAGACTTGTGAAATGCGCTTGCCAACAAAACTCGAAACCAAAATGCCAATACTGCGTAAGGTTTAAATACAAACATACTAGTAGAAGGATTTTAAATATTCTGTGCGAACAGGCAAAAGTTGGTAGGAACGTTGTGCGTATTGGAGGTCAGAGTGATACTGAACAGGCACTTGTATCACAGTCACCACCGTCTCTCCGTATTATGATGTGCGAAAGAAAAATGTGTTCAGTTACATGACTAAAAGTGACGACACAACCAGCAAAAGTCTATATATGAAACTGTACAAAAACAACTCTGATCCTTCACCGAAATAATGTCAAACTTTATTACGAAAGAAATAAATGCACATCCTTCTCAAATGAGGTAAATTTGATGGGCATTTGAAGAGATGTGGCTGCTGGTGTGTGGTATGCTCAGTGTCATTCTGCTCTCTTGTAAATTGACACGTTCCTACACTTGTGTCTCTTCTAATAAATTAATAAAAATATATATTGCAGAGCTGATTGAAGATATCTAATTTTTTGCCTAATTATGTACTATTGGAAAGTTAAAAATAAAAATGTAATGACTATGATTAGGATGCACCACTGTATATGTATGCAAACATAACCACTACACAATGACGTCGATAATACAAGGGTGTTCTCTCTTAAATACTTTATGTCAAGGGTAGCATTCATAATGAATGCTTTGAATCTCCATCGATTGCTCTTCACGCAGACAACTTTAAACTGCAAAAGGAATCTCCTGGAAATCCTCCGTATTCAGAGTATGCGCATTAGCTTATTTTCTGTTATTGAAAATAAAACATTGAGGGTGGTTTTCCACCAGTAAGACGAGTTTGTAAGTACATTAGTTACAAAACACCTGCTTCGGAAAAAAATCACACTTTATAGTTGTGAATTCAAACAATTATGTAAAGAGCTACTACATCATCATGGTGAAAATAAGCAACAAAATTCCATAGAAGACAGTGCTGGAGAAACAATGAATTTTGCATGCATACATATACATACAATTGATACTTACTGGAACACATTTCGAATGGAGTATGACATGTAGGAGAAAAATACATAATGGTAATGGGCTGTTAGCCAACTTGTTGTAGCCATCTTGTATTACTGTTTTAAAGAATCACTAAATTGTTGATAGATGATTTTTTCATGTTGTAACCTACATATTCAACAACGACGAAGAAGAGCGTTAAATATTGAGTACGTACACTCTAGTCCGTAGCATCCTGTGTACGTAGTATATTTATTACGTACCGTAGGTCATGTAGCGTAGTGTAAACTGTTGAGGGTAAATATATGTAAGTATAATTTAAGTGTACGTAACTCGTATATTATGTTTTTGTGTGTGCACACTCTGCTCCTCGAAGCGAAGTTGTTTTTAGTGATACAAAAAGAGAAAAAGATGAAACGATAAAACGCATACAAAATGATTTTACTTAATACAACAGAAGAAAAAAAACATTGCAAAATTGATTCCAAACGATTCCACTCAAAACTTACTCTACAGAAAATACCCACATGATGAATCTATACACTAAGAAAAAAAGAATCAATTTAAAAAAACATATTTATGATATTCGTAAACATACAACAGAATGAGTACATCTGAAACATTATATATTATACATATTTAAATCTAGATATCGATACCTAACATGATGTATGTATAAGGACGCAAGGAAAAAACAAAATAATATATTATACAACTGAAGAATGACATGCAGCGACAAGAATTCGAATGCTCCTAAAATATTGAGGAAGGGAAGAAACCTATTACTTACTACACAATATTCTTAAATATTCTGTGAATGCGAAGTCTGTGTCACATTCAATAATCTGGAACGAATCCGACGAGTCACACAAAAACAATGGTGGAGACGACGGAGGTGGAGGTGGTGTCAGTCAAAAATCTGTGTGTACGTAGACTATAGACTATATATATACAAACATACATATATATATATTATACATGAAAAACTGACATTTGACAAGTCTTTAAAAAATAAATTAGAGTTTATGATAAAATCGAAGTGTTTCCTCAATTTTTTCCATAATCATTCCCTTTTCAAAGCACGCGTCGTGTTGCGCAACCGGCAAAATGAACAATGAAGATATAGAAAAATGCTGGACTTTCGTACGCAATAGATTGGCACTACTAAACTTTTGTGAATAATTTTGTGGTGATCCTCAAGAAGATGGTACAGGTAAGTCAGGAATGGAAGGTCGTCACGTAGACAAATGGTGAGTAAATGGTAGATGATGATTTGGCATGCAACGTGCAAAACCATTTGCGTGTTTATCTTACGTAAGAAGAGGATTTCATCCCAAAAAGGAAAAGCTCACTCCAGGCCCACTCTGGGATGGTCATGTTGAGGACTTGTAAATACATACTCAATTGATTTTAAACGTGCCAAACGGGAGATCAATTATTCTCGGTACAACAACCACACACAATGGATCACTAATAAAAGCGCGTGAAATGCGCGTATCATTGTACAATGTTGGCGCACGTTCCCAGAAACAAAAGGGCTCTCAGTTGTAACGTCGCGTGGACGTGCATTGTTTGCGAACTCAGTGAGGATGACTACGATATGGAGCAAGGAGGCATACAATACATTGTTTTTGGCATTTTTGAAAAGGTGAATATTTTTATTTAATTCTCAAAACATTTCAGTTTCGTAGGGTTGTGGATGTTTGTACACATCGTGTAATTGCGAACTCTTCTCATTAGTGGCTTTGAAAGTCAAGGTGAAGCTTCACAATCTTTGTTGATTGTTGAAAATTGTTGACTTGTTCAAAATGGATTTGGAGAAGGAAACTCAATCCTAATATGCGGCAGTTGGAAAAAAAATCTGTTAAAAAACCATTCGAATGTGGTTGCGGGTTCTGGGTCAGTCATTATTTCATATTAACGAACCGTACACACAGAGTAAAATGTGCACGTGTAAATACAACATCGAATTGCATCTCTCTACAGAATGCATCTTGGACGAACATGCAAGCCAACAAAATAATTGACTAAAAATGTCCTGTCCATTGTACGCTTTTATTACAATGCACCATAGGAAGCTGCGTTTTGCACAATGCATCTTCCCCTTCCTCAGCGAGGAAAAAGTATTGAATTTGCGCGTTGTACTTGTTGCCTCTACGAATTCTCAAAGTTTTGTGTGCTATTTTAATCAAGTTTGCGACTCTTCTTGGTCACTGGCCCTGTTTGTGATTTGACAGTATTCCTTTCAGGTCTCGCACAGGTATTATCTGTATGGCTGATGTGACCTTGCACACTGATCAAAACAGAACCTTCGCAGAAATGAGCTTGTATTGTCGACAAGAGTGGAGAAATAGGTAGCTTCTTTTACTGCCGTACGCAAAGTTCACACAAAAGTTACTCCTTGATTTTGCTCAAAAGAGGTGGCCACGAGGCTTAAGCAATAGTGTGCTGGTGTAATGACGCTGCTTTTCCAAGGTTTATGAAAATTGTGCTCAACATTACGGCGTTTTCGCATGGGATTTGTAGCCTGACATGTACATGATGACTACCGTGATGCTTTTTCTGAACGCTTCCACTCCTGTCCACTGTTCACTTGTCCATTCATCTGGGTCAAGGGAGGAGAGACATGAGTAATCAAAAGATTTGCGAACTTATCTTCTCAAGATGGTGTTTACGTAATTGATACTTGCAGAGCATACCAAGGCAGCGTATTACGTATACAATTATTATATACTAACGCGTGTCCACGGACTACGATGTTGGAGCATATACTATATTTACTTTACATATACTACTTTTCTCATGCTCTTTTCCTCAAAGTCTTCACCCTTTTAGTGTGTGAAGATCTTTGCATGATCTTACAAATTGCAACGCCTCATCTTAATGTATTACGGCATTTACCGGCTTTCTCAGTCAGACTTTGAGCATGGCAGCAGCTACATCTTGTCACGATACTTCCATCGTCAGTGACGAGTAGGGTTTGGGCATTGCGACTGGATTGTGGGTGGCTCTGACTTTACTTCGGTCAGCTAGTTACTTTCCTTTCCAACATTAAAAAATAATACGTCTGCTGCTGAATTTTTTATCATTCTTCTTTTTCCGGACATCAGTTACCAGTATGTCCAAATGCAACCGATTTCAAGAATATTTTCATATTTTTTGTAGATTTAAACATTTGATTGAACTTTACAGATAGAATGTTTATTCGTCTAATTTATTTGCTTGCAGTGGTTCTACTAGAGCTGCTCACAGTGGCACTTGCCACTTCTCAAATGCAAAACCAGCAGCACCACACCAATTTCAAGTACTATGGGAATCCCAACGGTAAACGACACTGATATTTGTCTGACAGTCAAGGTTCTTTGTGCGTTTATCAGATCTTTAGAGAGTGTCGGTGTAAATCCCTGTAATTATTACGATATTTTCAATGATTTTCCTCCCAGTGTCAAAAATTATAGAGATGCACAACGACGAATGCCACATGTTCATTGGTAGGTAAGGATGAAAAGGCTACTGAAATTAAGCACTGTAATAAAACGGAGGAGGTTACGACTCATTGACTGAGATAATCGACTATAATCGTGAGATATTTTGAAAGCGTGTAAAATTCCTTTGTTGTCTCAAGCGACGCGCTGTGGATGTACAAAACGAGGCACAACCGCATCACCGTTCTCAATCCAATCCAATTTGAGCTCCTCGTTGAACGCTGCCATTTGAAGAGGAGGCCAAGCGTTCCTGAGATGGAAACCACTCGAAACCAAGAGGGCGAGGACGCTGTGAACGAAGTCATACCGGATGGGGAGGCATATTTCCTCCCACCGGTTGGAAATGGCACTTTCGACTCCTCTGAGAATACGACGGACCCTTCTCCCATTGTCTATCCAGGTAAAAAAAAGATGTCGTCTCCGTAAATGACGCGGATTTGCAAAAAAAAATAGTAGATTTGCAACTAGTATGATGAATCAGGCACAAAATGGTGTGGGAGAGGAGCCACTGCAAGAAGTTACGATGATCTCGGTATCTACGAGAATACAGACAAGTGTTGTCGTGACCACGACAACTGCGCTGACAATATCGCCGCAGGTGCAACAAAACATGGACTCACGAATTCAGCCGGATTTACTAGGTAATTTCTAGAAATTTAATGATAGATAGGCATACTGTATTTTCAAAAGGCTTAGAAAAAAACCCGAATTTCACAAACTTTTCTTGTAGTTCGCACTGTGACTGTGATGACCAGTTTTTGCAATGTTTGAGGAACGATAACTCGCTCAGTCAACTCACAAGCGGGAAAATTGCTCACATCTATTTTAATATTTTGAAGCCACTTTGCTTCGCAGAAAGGCATCCTTCCAGGGCCTGCCTCCAGTCGAGATTGACGTAAGTTATACGGATTTTTACTATTGTGGAAAAATTCACGTCTCAAAATGGCTTTCGGCTCATACTAACTCTTGTAATTTGAGGGTTAATTACTTCTCCACCGTTTCCAGGGGAGAGTGCATTCGGCCAGAGTATGATTACAGGCAGGCGAGACAATGGCAGTTTTTTTCTGCTCAACCATACTTTGCGAAAACCGTTCGTGGACTCCTCGACACGTTTGGGAGCGTGCTCAGAAAGGGAGATCCGACAGTTGGGGATCCAACCTCTCATTCTGGTCGTCGATCTGTGGCAATGCCTCCGGGATTCACGTTTTGAGAAAGTACATTCCCAAGTGCAATAAGTCATTATTGTGCAAGCAGTTGCCATTATTGGGTTTAATTTCCCGGACATGACTAGCATTGATGTGCATATATGCAACTCACAGCAGTTTGCTATAATTATAAGAACTCTCTCACTTGTTATTGCTTGTTTTTTTGTGCTTTAAGTTAAAATAAAAAAAATAATGAAGTTGACTCCTTATGCGTAATTGTTATTTCAAAGTAAAAAAACAAAATCTCATAATTTTGTATGATTGTCTGCCCATCATTTTTTCATCAGCGAAAAGATAAATAAATAAACCGGAATTCATAACACTGTCTAGAAATTAGTCTTCGCAGAAGTAAGGTCAGAGTGGACAAGACGCGAGATTGCAAAATTCATTTGAAAATGGCACCGTGTCCGTGATTTGATTAGAGAAGTTGGAAGCTAAAGTGAAGCCTGGCTGAGGAGGTAGGGTGCGTGTTCCAGGAGTGAACTTCGGACTATCGAAAAACTGGTAAAGTGGCTCGCGTCTGTAGTCGTACTTGTACCGTTGACAATGAATGTTCAGAAATCTGTTAAAGTTCAAAACATTTTGTTCATGGTTAGAATATTAAATGGCGGGAATGAAAGTTGTAGCATTTACAATATGATCACCACACATTACCCGCCATATTCTGCACAAGCAGTTGCTGGGAAGTCCTTTCTGTAGCACTTGAGTCCGAACACGGTGAAGAATAAGGTGCCTATCGTGTACGCAGCGGACTCGGAAGCTCGTTGCAAACATTCCCTAAACTTCGTGTCACAACTGCAGTGAGACCTACGAACAGATTCAAGGTAGAACTCAGTTACCCTTTCAATGTCTCGTTTAAAACAACGAGGACTAGTTAATCAGGGAAATTTACATGCGCACCGCCCGCACCATTGCACAATAATGGGAGGCTGCATTAAAATTTACATACGAGTGTCATAAATACATGTACGAAAATAAAGTTGTTGCTTGCCCTTCAGAAGTGTGCGCTTATATTAAGAGAAGGAGATTACAAATTTGGCTAAAACAGACATTGGGCAGACATTCTTGAATGCGCAATTTAGTTTTTTACCTCGTGAATGGAGCAGGATTACATAGGTCTTTGATTGTTGGGTGACAACTCCAGCCAACCACAGATTCAGTGCAAGAGTCTGAAAACGACAACCGATGAAAGATTAACCGTTCATTCCTCTCTTTTAGGGTTCAGCATCTTACGCCGTAATATAAATGTGCTTATACTATTATACCGTGTTCTCGGCAGCACATGTCCGTTTCCCGATAATAGCCCAAATCCGAATCATCTTTAGCATTGTTGCCCATACCGCACCAATGTGTGCCTGCGAAAATATCAGTATTTAATTCATACACCAGTACGTTTCTCAGTTGTTACTGTTTTTTTGTGATGTATTCAATTTGCGTTTGCGTACACGAGCTTTGTCTTGTATAAACAAATAAAAACTATTTTTGCCACAACAATGACAAATGAAACAAAAGAAAAGTCCTTCAAGGCATACCTGGATAAATGAGTGCTGACTTTTCATGCAATTGTATGACAAACTGAGTGGCATTGATTTTCCTGTCTTGAAAGTCATGGCAAAGCATGACAATGTCATGAGCTGTGGTGCTATTGGCACGAATCACGTTGCTCTTACGTACCAGGAACTTTTCCATGAGGCGCCTGCAACGTGGAAATGAAGGTCACGTATTGGCTTTTGTCAAATTTGTATCGTGTCATATTTAGTAATTGTTTCTTCTAAAAAAAAGTAGTGTACCTTGCGCACTTACCTGTCGTCAACGACATAGCAGCCAGTGTCCGGCTTGAGGAAAATCGCCTTGTCATGTTCCACCGTTAAGATGACTGGATAGTCTTCCCAATTCTCAAGTTCCCCATGAGCACCACTTGAAATCAAGAAGACAACAATCAACGACCCGAATGACACACTTCTCAGAGTTCCCAGAGAGTCGAACATGTTGCTTTGCATTCTACGGAGACATGAGAATGACAAAGAAATGTGAGAACTTTAGCCGACTAAAAATAAGTTCCTTCAGGAGAAACTGTCCTCTCTCCGTTGTCACAACACAACTGCACAGAAAAATGACAACTACGTACGAGACTCAAGAGAGCAAGAGGAAATGTTCAGCTTTCAAATGTATTTATACTCCGGATTCTTTTCAACTGAATATTCACAGTTAGCCTGAGGAGCCCTTGGCAATGTCCTTAATTCTAACAAGGACCTAGACCTTGTCCTGTTAATGGGTTCAAAATGCAGAAAAAAAGTTCCATCTCTCTACAAAATCCAGACGTATTATTCGATATTCACGTAATTTTTCATAGAGCAGACCACGCACATCCATACATCTCTGTTGTGTGCTCGCCCGAATGTCAATGTAATTTGTCAGACGTTACATTGATTTGATTTGAATTGAGAAAAAATAGAGTGCGTAAAACGTCTCGTCAAAAAAACCATTGTGTCAATCTACATAACAAAGGAAAGGCACAAAAGGATTGGTACATGACAGCCATAACCAGTACGCAACATTTGATAACTCCCTTACTTACGCATGTTTTGACGTTGCACACATAATATTTTCGTATGTTACGGAATGTTGTGCGTAAAAAATTGAGCAACAATTTGCAAGTACAATCACCACTTGCCGAACGAAGATGACATTACGCATTGTCCCATTGTAGTTTTGTTCAGGTGTGCGGCACAAGACTCGCAATTAGTGTTGAGTGAGGATATACGTAAAGAGAGACCTTTGTCATTGTAAAACATACTTGAACATAAAGATACAAATAATATGTGACTTGAAGAACATTGCACTAATTACTTCGTAAGCACAAAGCTTGTGGTCAGGTTAATCAACGTGCAAGCACGTTGCAATACTGCAAGCAGTATTTGGCCACCCATTTACTCCAGCAGAAGCAACGCTACCGGAAGCTTCAAGTGAAGTGCTTTATGGGCTCAACTTGGTCGTCAGTCGTTGATTTGTGCCACTGGAAACTATCCAAGTTTGCAAAAAGATGTCGTTTTTTTCTAGAACAATTTTGTGCCAGTTTGTAACAATGTTTGTCGCGATCGATTTACTAACTTTTGCAATTCAGTGAATCTCATTTCTATGTAAACGTGTACGTATACTAAATTGAACACGAAATTGGTCAAAATTGGTCTATTTAACAACGACAATATTGCACACTTGTCATCTCAAACATTTTCATCTCCAGGATTCTCATTAAGTCACATATTTTCAATAAGACGCATAATTTTTTGGTTTCTACCTCCTTCAAAGGAGCTCTGTATCTTACAACCGTTTCCTTCTTTAGAAATACATCCACAACTAATTATTCCAACGACAATAAAATTAATATAATTTTTAAAAAAATCACAGAAAGTATTTGCAGTAAAAATACGATCCTCATCTCTCATTATTTTACAAAAAGCATGAATTCTCTGGCCTCCTCATCCGACACATTTGATGCAGTACGCGTTCTTCTGAAACAAAGGAAACCTCAACGAGCAAGAGGAGCATGCGACGATGGGGCAAGTTGCTACATAAGCTCTCCACCACAGGTGGGGTCGGTAAGCATAGGGGAGACTCGCTGAAGCATTCATGCCAGAAGAGTCATCGTGGAGAGAGAGTCCACCAAAGCTCAACTTTCCAAGCACGCACTCGGTCTCCTTGCTTTACACTGAGCACAACTTGTCTCTCTCACAGTCTGTGAAGGATTCACAGTCATTATTGGGAAGGCGTTCTTCTCTTACTCCATCCGAGGAAGATTTGTAGTTAATTTTTTTTAAATTGAAGAAAATGGGACCCAAGAAGGACGGTAAGTGGTACAAGTGCTCTCTAATCAGTGAACTACATTCGTAAATGTAATTGAAGTATTTAGCGGCATTAAAATTGGTGTATTTTGTGATTTTTTATAGATAAGACGAAAAAGGCTGCGCCAGCGGCCGCAGCAGCCCCGAAGAAGGAGAAGGCCGCTGCTCCAGCGAAGAAGCAGGCGTCAAAGGCTGACCCTTCTAAGGCTGCTGCTAAGGAGTCGGCGAAGGTGAAGAGGGCGAAGAAACCCAAGCCAAACTTGACCCCACTCCAAAAACGCCAACTTATCAAGCAAAGGCTCCGCCAGTTGGCGATCAACAAGGCTCTCAAGATTCAGAAGAAGGTATGAACACACTGATAATCACGACTTATTCCAGGATTGGTGACACACTGATTAGTGTAATTGACTAGGGATTAGTTCGAGGTTTTAGCAGAGTCAAAATGGGTTTCTCCGACATTCTGACAAGTTGTTTACAGTTGACAGTGCTGGGGACTGGATGTCTTGTAGGCATGTAGTGTAGTGACAAAAGTTCAAATGATAATCCTGATAGTATTTGAAGACGACAGATTTATTTGTAGTATCTGTTTTTCTAAATTTTAAGGAAAATAACTGCATAATGCAATTTGTGAGCAGGATTTTTAAAAAATTACCTGGACTTTAGGTCACAAGGCATTAGATTAGAATTTAGTTTATCGTGACATGTTGTAAATGAACCGAAATGATGATATTTTATGTGGGAATCTCTATGAGATATTGTGATTACAACAATATAAACATACCACTGATTGGTCTAATTTATCATTGATTGTAAAGGGGATTCTGCGGTGAGGATGGACCGTGATTCTAATTAATGTGTATGATTTTTTTTGTATGTTATACAGGTAATCAAGAGCGGCGAGGGTGAGAGGAAGCGGGTGAGGAAGATTCGTACCACGGTCCATTTCAGGAGACCCCATACATTTAGACCAGCCAGGAATCCTAAGTTCCCAAGGAAGGCAATTCCAAAGCGATGCCGGTAAGCTTGATTTTTTGCGGCAAATGAGGCGAATTTTAACACTTTGACTAACTAAATGTGGGCGCTCTTCTTATAGTGATTAATAACTAATATGCAATTTGATTCTTTTTTATAGTAAAGAGCGTGGCGAATTTTGTTCTAAATCAATGACATACTAAAAATATTTTTTCTACAAAAAATAATAGTTGTTAATTTCACGGCATTGAGCAAATTGTACAGATGAGGTTAGAAGGAATTTCTTTGGACACTCTGTTCCGAATTTGATGAGATGATAATAGGATAGGACTACCGGGTGATCAGAAAAGAGCACATGATCCTCTTATAAATAACAACCGCACTTCTTATAGCCGGTTTGCAAAACACTGTTTGTAAATTATATTTGTAATACTTTATTCATGAAAGGGAAAACCATCACAACTACATAAATCATACTACAGCTATCACTAACGTCGATAACTAGTGTTTAAATGAGCATTGCTCGTCTGGCAGCGGACATCCTTGTGGATGATTTTTCTTAAAGTAGCAGTCACGGGTCTTAATTCTATCACGACTAGACTCACGAACATTATCAATATCCTTCACTGTCGGAATTCTCAATTTTACAACATTTCCTTTGATTACAAACAAATGCCTATTGCTCTTCACTAGAGTTCGCAAACCCCTTTCCTTGCCTTTAATCATATTTCTCTCGTCCTTAGTTAGGATAGCCTGAAGATTATTGAAAGTCAAGTCTTGCCGACCAGCGAACCAATTATCCTGGCTTTGACTAAAATCCCTAATGAACAATTGAAATATCTTGTCCACGATAGTAATAGCAACATCTCGATCTAACTTTTGATTTTTTGTTGCACTTTCCTTCGTTCGAGGTACAAACTTGGCTAAGGAAGAGGTTTCATCTGCATGCGATAGCTTAGTCATAATATCACCCATACTCTGAGAAACCGTATCAGCATCGAGTTTTTTACCAACGTTATCTAATCCTACCAAACAAATGTTTCTTGTGGAAGGGATCCTTAACTTGTCCATAGCAGGCTGATACCCAAACGTATCTCCAATATGACACACATACTCTAGGTAATTATTGTAGTTGGTCGAGCCAGGCAAATCTCTACGGCGTTGAAATTTAGCAAAGTAATCGTAGGCACAACAGGGAATTACAAAGAACCCGTTTGCATTCAGTCTTCTTGCCATGACAGGTATCCAAGGAGTGAGTTCGTCCGAGTGATTTCCAATCACCCACAATATCCTGTTGGTTTGACCAGTTGTCGGAATAGAGTACTCTTCAATTAGATCGTCCATCAGATAAGGATGAATGGTTCGCTCCTGTCAATTTGAGTTGTATTTGAAATACATTAGTGGTGGGAATGCCTATTTTAATATAGCACTAGAAGTAGATGCTAATTGTAAGTGTTAAAAGACGCTTCTTACCAGCAATTTCAAATTTCCACGACGCTTTTCCGATAGTAAGTCGTCCCAAATTCTCCTTTTCCGTAGATCGAAACCAACCACATTAACATCATGTGTCATGATGTTAGATTCATGGGCGAGAAAGTAGCAGAGTAAACCGTTGCCACATCCGAAATCCAATATGTCAATGACTTTTTTTTCATTAGGATGAGCACGATATTCCTTAGTTCCCGAGATAAAACTGCAAACGTACGCAGCTATGCCAACGTCTTCATGAATAAATTTCTTCGGGTCCGTTGCCTCTTTCCATACCTTCAAAGCCAAACCCAAATAACCATTTT
>JAHZMW010004355.1:0-61654 GCA_027743745.1 Alloscopus bannaensis | reverse complement strand
GACTATTGTACAAAAATGTTTCCTTATTTTTCATTCTGACAATGTGCTTTGATTTTTTTTAGTGTAGTTATATGGATCACTGTGATTTTATGAATACATTGGATCTGCAATAAAGCTCAATAATAATAATAATAATAATAAATGTTCACATTTCAACTCGGCATATCAGTCGGCCAATAAACAAGGCATGCATGCTCATAATTTTTCTAGCAAAAATGAACGAAGGAGGTAGTTTATATGTCAGGATATGTGAAAACATTTCCTGGACTTGGTGAGTTTGACACTTTGTATTTGTGAAATTCATTTTCACGCTACTGATCAATTGTAAATTGAAGGTTCCCAGTTTACTGTCAAACAAATTTACAGCGTTTCGACATGACTCGCTCACTTTACGACCTTATTAAGAAAGCGTAAATTTCAAATAAGGAAAATCTGGAAAAAACAATATAAGTATTTGTGTACCGACGAAATTGTATGCATTTTGCTCTATTAGTGACTGGAAAGTTCACTGTTTTGTTGAAAACCAAAAAAAAATCAACGGAATAAGAAAATTCGAAGATAAGCAGCTGCGAAAGTCTGTCCTTTTTGTTAATTTATGAACAGAGTGTGTGTGAAGAAGGAGGTAAAATGGAAAAATTGAGATAAATGAGAGTTCAGGATGAAACTAAGCAAGGGCCATTACTCATGAGGAACATCTCAGATTTCCCTATAAACTCATTCATCACAAGGGTGTGAAGTAAAGAGACTCTCGTGCCTTGACGTCTTGTACTATTCTCCCTCCTCTTTCTTTCTTCTCCCTCTGTAGACACCCGAAGGGCTGGATTTTAACTAGGTTTCTCAAATGAACAATATTAATAATATCCCCAACGAGTTGTAAATTTATTGTGCCTTGTTGTAAATTTTGAATCTGAACTCGCCGCTCCTGAGCCTCTGCTAATTATGCCCGAAATTTCCAACTCACGCAGACTGTAAACTTGTTGCATAAAAATCGTTTAAATGAGCTGGAGTCAAATAACGTACACAACAATATCCGTTACATGTATCCTGAGTCCCCTCTCTGGTTTGGAAATAGTTCATAAACGGGTGCAGCAGTGTAGTAGAAAACAACTCATTTCAACCAATTTCCGAGAGAAGTTCATCGTCGACTCTCTGATTTCCCAATCGCAACACTGCCGTATTATGTGGTTTCCACACGGATGCATCAAATGAAGCCCAGCCCCTTTTCCTCCCTCTGATAGAATCATTACGCTCACTCTCTCTTCGATGTCCGTCATGAACTGGAAGATCCATCTACTTTTTCCGCTGTTATCAAAAATATCCTGATGAAACACGTCTTCCGAAGGGAAAGCCTCACAAACAACAAAAATGTATCTACTCTCTACGTCTGAGAGACGCGACACAAAATGAGAGAAATGAGCATATTGAGCTTGGACACAATGAGAATCCACAGGGAAGCAAGCCTGCATTGGACATTGAGGAAACACATAAATTGAGCAGAGCTATCCGTCGACGTCCGTTTATCACCATCTTTTCTCCCATACCCTTTGAAAACACGGGGAGCAGTAGGCGGGCTTCACTTCTTCGTGATGAGTTGGGATAATGATGGTAAGACAAGTCAAAGGAGTGGGAACCGGAAAAAAGGGAGAGAAACAGAGTCAAAATCGGGTTTTATCAGCACAGCCAACGGGAAAATACAGTTATTGACTGAATAGAACTACTTGATGGAACTTTTCTTCTTCGGAGAAACACAGCAAAAAACACCATGAAGCAAATAGACCAGAGGGTTGTGACTCGTTGGAAAAGTGCGTTCAAATGTTTGCTATCGCACACATATACGACCTGTATAATACGGGCAATCGTGAGCAGCTCCACGATTTTTTTTAGATGGTGGAGGAAAGTGAGTGAAAGCTAAACCATAATTCTGTAAAGGGGAAGGTAAAAAAAGTCTAAAAAAGTGGACGCTGCTCTGGAATCTCGGAAGTGTATACAGTATGCACTTATGAATATATGCCTCCCGCGGAGAGTGAGGGAGATTGTTGTACGAACAAGAGGACTAGAGGAGATAAGGAAAATGCACGAGTTGACGGTGCTCGTGTACTCACCATTTGAGTTGATATTCAGTCGGTTCGACATGGTCATTGCAACGGAGTGAGGGTCCGAATCTTGGTACGTTCCATCAGAGACTTCTGATGAGGAGTCCACTTCGGATTCGACTTCATTTCGAGCCTGCTGCTGCGACAAATGCTGAGATCGATTATTCGATCTGCTCACACGGTGCTGATGATTCCTCATTTTGTCCGATTTCTTCGAACCATGAGGTGGGGGTGAAAAATGGTGATGAGGACTGTTGTCTGGCTCACAATAGATCCCATTGGATCGATTCGTTGTTCCTTGATAACGGTACATCTTGTAATTTTTTTCTCCCTTCGGCTTCCCCTACCGATTTCCTTGTTTCTTCGTTTATGAAGAACACCACACGTCGAGCGTTCCTTCACCCGACTTTCTTCAAACTCCTAGGAAATTGTCGAGCCTGCAAAGGAATCAAATATCAACTTTCATTTCTCACCCTGTTGGACAGTCGTTGGAGAAAAGATAAAAGTCAACTATGCCGTTAACATGTCGCCGTCGACACAACCATCGGAACACGAAAAAAGTTAATCGCATCACACCGTTTACACTGATTACATATTGTGCACATAATATTCAATGCCAAAAGTCGTTTGGGTGGAACATATTCCATTTTTCTTATCTCAATTCTTGACAATCCCCTGCAATCTTGCTACCTGTAGTTTTACTTAATTTCTTATATGCTTATTGTTTCCCGTGACCAGTAACTTTCTTCTGCATACTTTCTTCTGTATACGCATACAGTGATACGAACTGAAAAAGAGAAAACGAGTAGAGAAAAATACAATGTCTGTGATGTATTCATACCAGGTTACGGAGCAAATGACCCGTGGCGTATCTCCTTATTGCTTCGTTTCACGCACTTGAACCTTGTGAAATGATATCACGAGTTATGCAACTGATATGTATGCGTTAATATCATTGTTGAATGGTGTATTGCCTATATTGATGTATACATCTATATACCAACATAAATATGATAAGACAAGCAAATCTCTATTCTTGTAGTAGCCTAAGACGAATTGTATTACATAAAAAAGCAGACATCAGCAAAGTTCAAAAGCGAATGAGAAATATGCAAATCATAAATATAGGCATAAACCGATCAGGCGTTTCCTTGTATAGCTCCGTAATCTTGTGTTTATAAGAGCAGGCAAAGGTTTTGACTCTCAAGAGCCGAAATTGCATTTAAGCAAGGTTTTTCCTGAAGCTCACGCAAAGTCGAGAATGCTTCCGGTATCTTATTCCCGCATACAAAGAAAACAACAAAACCGAGTGGACTACACGCTCGCAATTTCGAAGGTTGTAAATAGCACCTTCACCCACCAAGAACAATGAATAACCTTCATCCAACCTTACACTCCGCTGTATATCTTCTCGAAAATGCGAGAGGAAAGCCGAACGTTACGTTGGTGTTTTAGCACTTTACTCCTTCATTCGAAAGAGTAGCGCTGTTGTTGCCGTCGTGACTCAAGAGAAGACTGTAACTGATCTTCTCGCTTTGTAATCCTTTGTACACGAGAGACATTACGGTATTTGTGTAATTTTTCTTTTCGTCCACGCGCGTCTTTCTCACATTATCCTCTTATTGAGTACTTCTCCTTCGTGAGTATAAGGCTACAATGTAGGCGGAAGTGGATGTAAAACGAAGGAAGAAGAAGTAGATGAAAAAGTTAAAGTGTGTACGAGGCTTGCTTCCAAGATAGCTGATTACCACCGCACATAGTCATTACTATCATCAATACTTTGAGAACTTTCCTTCGTTCATCTACTCTTGCTTTTTTTGTACAAAAAAAACCAACTTCGCATTTGAACAAAACTGGAGAACACTTCATTCCATGAAAGTGTGTATGCTCACCTCTTGCTTTGTGTAGTATGTGAGTACGTTGGCTTTCCTTATATTATGCACTAGTTTTCTTGCTCAGAATCGTGGCAATACAGTTGTGAGTATGGAAATGGCAACTTCTTCTCAGACACTTGTCTTTCTCTGCAAAGAAAGCTAGTTGCGTCTATTCTCTTATTTCCTTTCCTATTCTCTGGTTTTATGTGCGCCGGTGTTTTTTTTCCTTCGCCTTCTACACGCTTCTGAAGTGAATACCTACTCGAACCACACTCTCTTAACTGTGAATGCAGTCGACAATGATGGTTAAGCTTGTGCCGTGGACATAGTCATCCACTCCTTAATTCTAATGTTGCTCCCTCTCTTTCTCTTATATTATGAATGCTTACAGTGTTCTCGAAGAGCGAAGAGAAGAGGACAAGGGTAAAATTAAATTTGGGCTCGTATTTTACATCACTTAAAATGGTTGAGGGTGAGCCGATTGGGATTCTGGAGGAATCTCCTCATGTACTCCGGCAAAGCGCGGAGAGAGGTGAAGTGGTGTAATGTGTTTGTAATAGGCACCTCTCCATTTTACTATTGCACGTGATTCTGATTAAGCACGCGGCAGAGAATAGGAGAAAAGTTGATACTTTTCTGACAAATTTGCATTGTTTCACTATTATCTTCGTTTTGGAGACGTTTCCATGAAGAAACAGAAAAGTGGCGGTGATATAAGCACTCCTGCTGTGTGTTGTGCTTTTCCGAAGATTTCGTCTTGAGGAAGATGTCTTGAAAACTTATTTCCTCACTCTTCATCCTCCCCTCAAAATTTTATGAAGAGACCAAAACTTTCGGTATCATTCCATCTTTTACTGCTGTACACCCCCAAATAATTACGAGTACAGTGAGGACATCGAAGAAATTTTTAACACTTGTCATTAGGAGTAGTTTGCACCCAGTGTAGTTCTGAATATAAAACGTACCATTCCCAATTCACTCCTCACTCCCATTCTCGTCAAAGAAGAATCCTCCGTTTTCGCAAGAGACAAGGAGAGACAGGACATTGCACAGAGTTTTTCCAACTTGTATCAAGATCGTTGAGAAGTCAAAGAAAACAGTGGTATCATGATACCGTAACTAAAGAGAGCTTTCGAGAAAGGGAGAAGTCCAGGGAGGGAGAGAGAATGATAATTTTAAGAAAAACGAACACACACACACAGCTTACAACACGATGATACTATGCATGCATACTCCAGAATTACTCTTGGAGACAAAAAGGCTACCCAGTCTCTCCGTGTTCGTTCGAAGAGAACATGTATTTTAATTAAAATTCTTTGAGCATCATCAACTGATGATCATCATCTCCACTTCTCTTTTTCCAACTCGTTTGTGCCTCTTCATCTTCCCCATTTGTACTCCACTCGTTGAGGGTGAGCCAACGTGAGGAAGAAATGGAGACGAGGAAGAGCAACTAAAGTAAATTATTTTGGGAAATTTTCAAGTACTTTCAGTAATTTGATAGAAAAAAAGTAAAAAAAGAAAATAATAAAATGAAAGAGTTAAAATTTAAATCCAAAACTTTGGCTCGAACCTGAGATAACACGGTTACAGCGTGCAACCCCAAAATGACATTTTACTAATTTTTACATGTACAAAAAATGTCATTGAAGCACAACATTCCGGCAATGTACTTGATAACAACAATTCAAAACGGTGACCTCCAACCGTCTCAATGCAAAACGCGTACACGACGCTGTTATCATGTAAGCTTTGAGCTAAACTCCTCTCGTCGAACTCAGAGACAACAACATCGTCAAAAAAACGAAGTCGAGAGTGTCTTACGAATGTAAACTTTGATCAAAAACTCTCCAGAAGATGAGAATGAGATTGACAAGAACGTGTCTTCTGACTTAAACACGCTTGAAAAAGATTGGAGAACAAAGCTCGTCGTAACAACATCAACAAAACAGGACGACTCCAGAAAAAGTTTGTAAAGCACAGTTAAAAGTCACAGCAAGTCCCATAAGAATGTTTCTAAGGCATGTCTCATTAGTATACAAACTGTGTTCCCTCTTGATCTTTAATTTATCATCTCCAACTCGCAGATACATATCAGGACTTCCTTCAGCTTGTCTTGTACAACGCTGCTGCTGGGCAGTTGCTTGATGAGGATTTTGAGGCGGACAATTGGTTACAATAATTTTTTCACAGTTTTCTTCCAAGACTTTTGGACAGTCCTTAGATTTTTGAACAACGTGCAAATACGTACACATCCAAAACGGCAGTCGAGGAGTAATGCTCAGTTTGTTCAACTCATTTTCACCAGCGAACTGTTATACACCGAATATATGTATACACAGGCATAGAGACGACACAGGACGATGTCGGAGTAATAATGAAACTCCTTTTTGTCTACTCTCTTGTTATTTGTAACTGCCACGAGAGAATGAAGGAAATATAGTACTTGACTTTCTCCTCAGAAGACGCATGAAAACAGGCCCTGCACCATGCCCTTCCGACACCATGACTGCACAACGAATGATTCCATCCGTTTTTTCACTGACTTTTCCTCTCTCTTCTCTGTCTCCTCTTACGTCTAATGTAACTAACTGAGTGAACATTACTTGATGTCATATCATTACAAGAAGTAGACATAGTTTTCCTTCTTTTTCTCTCCCTTCATGTTCGCTTTACTTCTTCCTTAATCGCTTCGTTGCTCAATTTAGAGAAATTCAAAGAAAACGAAGTACATATCACAAAGCAAGTTGCTGTACACGACGACCGTGCAGCCATGAAAGTAATGGGAGAAATGCTCCTTTTGTGAAGATATCACTCACTTTGAGCCCCTACAAAGGGATACTCATGAAGCCTTTGGAGTAACATAAATATGCTCCTTATTATCGAGATACCTTCAGGATATGTATGCCCGTATTCATAGCGAAAAAAACCGTTACTCTTTAACTATCTATTGTTTTCCAGTCTCTCAAACTGATCAAATGAATGAAAGGAAGACAAAAAAGGTTTGCCTCGGAAGAAATCTGCAAAAGTGCTGTGAAAAAGGCCTAGTCAGCCGACGCAATGTGCCTCTTTGTTACATCCTTGCAAATGCCTCCGATCCGACAAACACATGAGCTATATCGGTGTGTGGTGTAGGCGTACTCGTGAAGGTTTGTGGAGTACGGCTAACGGCGAGATGTGTGTCTGTGTAAAAAGTTTTATAGTTAAGGCTGTCTAAAACAAGGACAAAGACGAGCGGAAAACGAACTTTTGTAATGGAACGACGACGAAGACGACTAGAAAGAAAAGGGATTTAAAGTGGCACAAAGTAGAAAAGGGAAAGGAGAGTGACACGAGATGCATATAATTGGAAGCCATGTTTCCATTTCCTCATTTCAGTTCTCCTCCAGCTTTCTCCGTGCTCTTGTATACGTCCCAATCTACTGCTGTGTGCAGCCACTGAGTTACAGGAGAGGAGCACATCCGCGTCTATATGCATGGAGGTACGTGTGTAGTTGTGCTTTGCTCATTGTCATTAACGTCGTGCCAAGAGTTAAGAGAGAACGAGATGTGCATGCAAAAGCCCATCGTTGTCGGTGGACGACGATGTGGAAGTTGGAGAAAAACTGGAGGAAACGCGACTCACAGTGAGTAAGAGTATCATTCTCGCATTCTCATTTCCATACTTTCCGTACTATTTAATAAACACTGACTCCAACTGCCTCCACACATTTACAGTGGTACAAGTCCAGGCTGGAGAGAAAACTCCAACATTATCATCATCATTGGGAGTGTAACAGATATTGGAGGAGCTCTTACTTCTCACTGCCTGGCCTCTCATTTCAATACACGCTTCCCTTTCTCCGCACAACAACCACGCTCCAACATTTTCACAACAACTCTTTGGCAATTCGAACAAGAGTCGTTGTCCTTCCATTGTCGTGGCACACAACGGAGAGGAGAAAGTGCTTGATCTCCTATACAGCAAGACATCTGAGCGAATGTCTCTTTCTCTCCTTGTCTTGTGTCACTATTCAAATTAATATTGTGCGACTCTCGGGGAAAAATAGCCTCCGTAATGTTCATCATGAGGGTGAAATTCTCCAACAGACAAGGAAACCAGCTACAATGTTTTTTGTGTTCTTCCACTCGACCGAGTGGGTTTGTATGAGTGACTCTCTGGAAACGAGTAGAAAAAGTAATCGAGAGAGAGAGAGAGAGATGAGACTCGCAAAAAGAACAGAATGTCATGTTATACAAATGCAAATCTTGTTTCACATCATAACAACTTTCTCAATCGTAAGAAAACGAGTTTGGCCTAGTAAAAAATAATTCCACTTCTTGATTACACCTCTATACTCCCACTACGGGGTTTGAGTGTCGCATAAAAAGCACGCTTTACTACCTCACCAGCTCAGTTAATAAGCCACTCTGGGAGGTACATTGTACACAGGGACTGGCTCAAGTGGTGTAGCACAGAGAAAAAAAATGGAATCGTGTGTCTCTTGGAATGGAGGAAGAGAGACGACGAGAATTTGTCGAATTGTCGTGAAAAGGGTTAAGGGAAAAAATTCTCATTCTCTCAACTCTGTCGTTCTCTCATGGAAAAAAGTGAGTGACTTGTAGTGAAATTGAGTGAGTGACTGGTCGCTTCTATTTGGAACAGTAGTTAGTTGTTATAGTTTGCCCACTTTTCTCTAGAAGGTACCCTCGTTTCACGGGATTCACCGCTTTGTCGTTGAAAACCGAGGAGAGAGCTAAGTGTACTAACGGTTGTCGGGGTCTGTGTACCCGCATTTTCTTTCGTCCCTCCATTTAAATACACTTCCTTAAAAGATCGAGAGAAAATGGGGACGACCCCGTAGACAACAAGGCTGGGAGGCAGAGAGAGGCAGATGCAACGCATAAGAGCCATTTTTCTAGTCTTCGAAGCACTTAGTGCATGTAATGCTATATTTTCATTTCACTCGACAAAATGAAATGAAGAAAATGATCGCTTCCTTTCTCGCCACTTTCGTCCTGATGCAGTTGACATAGTGCTCAACATTTCCAGCGTGCTCACTCCTTTCTCTCCGAGAAAAAGTTACAATATTTACGGAATGCCGTACGAAGTACGGGAGAACGCATTAGGCTCTTCCTACGTCGCTGTCGTAGATTTGTCCAAACATGTTCCTCGAGCTTATCAACTTAAAAGCAGCGGATCTGTTCTCACAAGCATGACTTCTTTTTTATATCAAAAAGACTCACATACACACGCGGAGAAGACGAGAAGGACGATACAAGAATAGTATCATTTTGTGACAGTCAGTCACGTGCCTCAGATATATTAATCCCATTCTTCGGAGAAAATAGAGCGGAATGAGAAAATTTCCTTTGAAATGACATAGAAACAAGAGAAACGGAAAAAGCGAGCGACGGACGAGCTTTTCCAGACTTGTCATACACAACGAATGCACGGTGTAGCGAGGAGTGTAATGGGAACAATATGTATTCCGTTAGGGAGAACAGAGTACAGCACGACTTCGTACATGTCTTTCACTCACGAACCAACTCAAACTATTTCGGCCTAATAACATGCATGAAAGTCGGTGAGAGTCGATCGTCGAGTATAAAAGGGAGTTCTATATGTAGTCCACTTTTTTACTCTGGAAAGAGGTAGGAGACAGAAAAAGAAATATATGTACTGACAAATTTCCTTCCCGTTTTCACTCACTCTGAGATGAGCGAGCACATCCTTGTTCTCCTTTTGCGAATATCGAAAGAGCAATCAAATTCAGAGATGAAATGAGAAATGTGGAAATGTGGCTGATTGAGGGAAGAGATTTTCGCGATGTAACAGGATGAATTTTTACCTTCCACTCGACGCTCGAAAAATGATGTGGAGTAAACGGATTTCCTACACAACTTGAGTAGAACTGATAACTGATTAGTTCCTCGAAATCAGGTACTGTTCAGAGACATTCCACATTGCCGTGCTCATTCTTCCTTTTTTACAATCCGCTCATATTGTTGTTCTCATATACCATTTTCCTTTCGACTTCGAACAAGACAAATACCTCCACTTCACAGACATCCATCGCTCCCTATTCTTTATCTCACTCAATACATTACACATTTCATATATTGCTGTAGAGTCTCTTTGTGTCGTATATATATCACAAAACACAATATCATTATCTTTCCTCTCTGAAAAAGTTGTGCCATTTTCATCCACGTTGTGTTGTTCTCGGGTATGTGCGCATTGTTTTATTTCATTGCATGGCCACATTCCTCCGCTGCTGTGCTTAACTCGGGAAATTTTTTTATTTGGCATATTAATTTGATTCACTTGATTATAGCCTACAATATGGCATCCATGAATTCAGTTGGACGTCCAACCAACAACTTTGTCCCAAAAAATGGCCTGCTTGACTTGTGCCAAAAATTGTGAACTTTTCCCATCCCACCCAGAGAGACAGACAGAGAGATTTCTACATGAGGCCTCACACACACAAAGAAAGATGTTTGAGCAACAATATAAATGAAAGGAGACACAAAAGAAGAATAATGAAACATGCTATTACCCCATACCTACTCAGAGAAACTTCACAATGCACACATCCCCATTTTATGTAGACTTCGCGAAGAAAAATTTATACTACAGCATTAGCTTGAAAGAGAGCGTCAAAAAGAAGAGGACTTTGCTGTACATAATACCTTTTAAGGTCCATTTTCAATCTGTGCTCTGTTCCGTCGACTCTGCCTCAAAAATATACTCAAGTATAGCTCCGGATACAACTGGCTGCTCATGTTATTGCTATATCGATTTCTCTCCATTTTCTCATTCTTTTAGCACTGTGGGCATTTGCCAATTTCTCGTGATTGGACTCGTGCCTTTCCATATCTTCAGTGGTAATGCTCAAAAAGCTAGCATCGCTCTTTTTTTCCTATAAGAGTTTCTTTCAATGTACATATATATTAGTGGTACGCGTGCTTAAGTATTCAGCAAATGAATACTCTTTGTTAATACGATATGGCAGAAACAAAAAAGGACGGAAAGCAAAAAAATTGAGAGAAAAATACGATACAATTTTCTTCCCTATAATAAATATGTTTTTTTCTTATATTCGAGAAGGGGAAATGAGAAAAAGTGGTGTACGCGGCTATCAACTTAAATATAGAGCTTTCTCATTTTGTTAGGGGTTTGGGTGACTGATGTGCTTCCCAAGTTTTGCCAAAAATCCAAAAGAGTTTCACACAAGAACCGGGGAGGGGGCCGTGTGCGCGTTGCAAAAACTGGAGGCAAAGTGCAGGCAAACCGACGCCGCCTAAAATAGACATTTTTTTCATGTTTGAGTATAAATAAAACATGTAGTACACAGCTGAGCCCAATTAACTGGACTTTGCGTCTCCCACTCCGCCTTCGGTTTCCTTTTGATGACGTTTCTCAATAATTGTATGACAAATTTCCTACCAACTCCCGCTCCCTCGCTCACTTGTACTTTTTTTGCTTTCCTTCCTCCTTTCGTTATTTACCGTTGTTTTCAACTTTTTTTCGTATTCCATCCAGAAAACATCACAATCACAAGGTATCGCTGAACGAAAACAAAGAGGAGGCAGGCAAAAAGGTCACGCAACTCTGAGAACAACAGGGAAAACATATTTACTACTCTCCGGTTTGGTACAAAGTACAAGTTAACTCGCCCTTTTGTTGAGGACTCGTCTCTCTTTGTACGCTGGATAAAAATAATATGATTACGGATGGAAAAGTCCAGGTACAAAGATATCCAACCTTTCATGCACATCTGAGGTCGTCATTCAATATCTTTCTTCTTCGTCACATAAAAACATATTTTTATGCTTGCCCAACTTTTCTTCCGAAACAACATTTACACACATCAGTCCGCCGTCTTGGCAAGATCATGCTCCACACTTTTCTCTTGATGAAGCAAAAAAACATCTTTTTTTTTAGTTCGTTGTACGCCTTTTTAATTTAAATATTACATTCGTAACAATAAAATTGGCAAATGTTTCCTTTTTCTCTCAGAGAAACGGGAGCACAATGAGCATTAAAGACGCACAATGAAAAAAAGACCAGAATCGAAAAAAAGAGGCGGTGTTTTTTTAAAGAGTTCTTTGGCCCATGTTTTTTTCTGCTGCCGCTGCTCATTACTTGTTTAATTGAAACCCTCTTTTGTCTTTCTCAACCATGTTACACAAAAATGGCCGTTTTTTGCTTTCTCCTTAGTTGCGTACACATGTGCACTACTCAATTGTAAAAAGAGAGAAATGGATAGGCGAGCGTCTCTCGTAAAAATAAAAAAAAGTCTCAGGACATAAAAATGAAATTTAACTAAGCTGAATGAAGAAAACGGGAGAGAGAAAGAGAAACGGAGAAAAAAAAGACTAACAAGAAGAACAATGGAATTAGAGACGACGACGATGACGACTACGTCCACTTTCTTCTCCGCCATTTTTATTTGCTCCGTCCACGAGAAATCGCGCCACTAAAATGAGTATAGCGAGTGCGAACAAAAAACGGAGAAAGTGTACGTGTAACGGGCGAGTTCGTATGAAGGAAAGTGTGGTGTGTTGCTTCGAATCGTATCATAATAAAAAAGGCAGACGAACCTAAAAAACGCCCTCGTTTCCCCTACACTGTACATCCAATCTGTCTACTCGTGTTGAATTAAGTCCTTCATTTTCATTCTTATTTTCGTTTAGGAAAGAAAACACTGTGGTGTGCCTGCGTATGCGATATGGGGAGCGTTGTACGAGTGATAGTGACGTGCTGCTGGTGTTTCTAATTCAGCCACTATCCCAAAGTGTAACATTTTATTGTCTCGTATTGTTTGGGAAAAGCGTACTCCATGCATTCGAGTCAAGTTAGAAAAAAAAAACATTTTTTTACAAATGTAAACTATCTAGACGCACTCATATACACATACGTTCAAGTATTTGATGCTGTTGTGCTTTTCTTGAAGATTTTTCGCCTCTCTCACTTCTCCCAATGAGCTTGTTTTTTCTTCCTCTTGTAATTGTAATGGAAACTTTAATGTTTCTGTAATAATGCTCAAGAATTGTCGTTTCTTCGCCAAGCTTCTAGCAAAAACACGTCAGTGAAGAAACATTGGATTGTGGGCACATTACGGAGAACTTTCTTTATTTTGGGGTGGGACACCAAACAAAATGTGATCCTTAGAGAAACAAACAAGGAACAACAACCAGGAACGATGAGATGGTATATTTTTTCTGGTAAATAAAATTGTATTGGTTTTGGCGCTCAAGACAAAAAAAATGCGGAGGATGCACTCATCGTTGTCTTCTTTCCTGATCCTGTTTCCGTTGACATCCAACCGTCACAATTGTGCATTTGCCCTCTCCACTTCTCATCAACTCATGGCTACACTCACAGAGAGGGAAGAGAGCTCATCTTATTTCGTTTTAAAAGCAATAAATGCTTCCCTCAATCCCGTCGATGTGTCGTGCAATGCATTGCAATTGTCTTGGCTGAATGGAAAGTAATCATCCTCCCGTATTCTCACTCTGCTCCACCATTTTTTTCCCTTTGTAAGGATGTGTATGGATTTCTTTCAATTTTATTCAGCTCGAGTCAAAAGAAGGGAAAATTCTAAGTGAAGGCCAATGTCAGTCCCGTAAATCCTGGTAAAAGTGAGGGATATTCTTACCAGATCTATTATGTACGACGATGTACATAAGAGCAGACTCGCTGGCTAAAGAATAGCGAACCAGAAGGAGGAGAGAAAGAATAGAAGGAATGTGAGTGTATTTCCATGTTATTTTCTATGACATAAAAACCGACTGCGAGAGAAACCTGTGCATTCATACACAGTCTCATGTGAAGCCATTATTCTCTGTTGGTGAAATTTCCTCCGTCCCTCACTTCAACGAAGGATATTGTGATTGGAAAGAAGAAATCAAAGTGACACGGTGAATTGCTTTACCCACACTAAAAATCAAGTCAGCATCAATAGGAGATTGAAGAAATTCAGCACACGATCGATAGTCTCAAGACGGGACGAGAGACGGGAATTGAGAGAACAGACATACTCCTATCTGGTATGCTCCAGTAATTGTAAAGTCTCCAGAAAGAGGAAAAGGTCAAGGTGCCGTGTAGCAATTCTGTGTACATCAGCAACAACAACATCGTCTCCAGACTTGAAAATTTAGATATAACTTCACCTCTATGTACAGATGCACACAATATGATTGACATACAAAACTTGTTTTCATCTCAAAACTTGTAACTTAATCTGATGCTTCGAGACCACACAGGATTGCGACTTTATCAATTAAAAATACTAATTAATTACTGTAAAACTTACATCCATATACCACTCATTGTAGTGGAGAGACAATGACTTAAATATCTTTCCACCAACGTCGAAATCAAGTATATTGTTTGTCTGGTTTGGCTGGAAGTTGTCGGAATACAAACTCAACTTCTCCGATAAACCTTGAAGATTTACATTTGAAACAAACCTGAAGTTATGTCGTACTTTTAAAATAAACTTTACAGTTTCGATATCCGCTCAGACGGGTATATGAACTTGGGCTAGAGTGAATCAAGCTACAAAGCATACAGACATAAGAATAGTTCCTAGGGATTATGCCTGTCTTCCACTTTCTCTTGCCAGTTCCTCCCCTTGTTGCACCGCTCCGCTGTGGAGAGAGTAGATGGTTGTCGTATGGAGAAAAGGACACTACAGAGTCCGACACAGACGGAAAGTAACGTAATACGAAGAAAGGGAATCCAATTTATTTTGTCAACCTTATCACATTAATGTGTTCACGTCTTGAGTTGATGAATATATTGAGAAGGGGTCAACAAAATCCTATTTAAACTTGCATGAGCACACGGCTGGGAAGAAAAAAAAAGAAAAAAATAGAGGCGGAAGGAGGGTAATACGTACATATGGGGGATTCGCTCAAAAAGATGAACTGCTTCCATATTCTTGCTCCTTGACCTCTCATCGAAGACATTGTGTGGCAAGTTTTCAAGCTGTGAGTTCGAACTGAGCTTTTCCCCTCTCCATTCTTTTTATTGGGTGCGTCCGTAGGTACGCTTATAAAAATATTTTTCTTCAAAACATCCTCTCCCTTTTCGAGAAAAAAAAGAGACTGAAACACCAAAGCTTGGGGCTCGTTTACATCAGAAAATGACATGTGAAAGAGTGTAACCTATGGCCTATGCTGGACTTATGTTTCGTATAGTCTCATATTTATTAGTTCATATCATTTTAATGGACTACAACCCAGCCGAGTGTTGTCTGGACACATGACTCACACACTCTATTTAAATGACCATTAAACCTGTCATCGTCATGGCGTCGCATATTGCTTCAGCCAAATAGACATGCCAGTACAAACGATGCCGGAATCGGGAGAAAAGACGGAAAAAGTGAGAGAGAGACAATGACAAAATTAGATCTATCCTTCATCCTCTATCACCAAAGTAAACTACCACGCGCTCAAACTGCACCTCTCTGAATACACACGACTTCATATTCACTGCACACGTTTGTGTCACTTGATTAAACAGCGTATTATGTATGCACACACTACTCCTACCGCAGGCATATGTAGTCGAGAATCACGAGGAGGAAAAAATCCAACTCTTTAGAGAGCGAGCACGATACAAGGGAATCACACACTGTAATACATCATGGGGACAGGAATAATAAATAATAAAAATAATAATGTTTGTCATTATGTTATTATTAGCACACAAAATAGTATTTACATTTGCACAGACTGAGTATGCTTAATGTTTCAAACCCAAGCACACATTACATGACTCTGCGCCGTATTATTCTCAAAGTTGCGAACGCAACTCGTTCTGTGCATTTCTCCAGTGTAATGTCTTGAAACGTATGAAAAGCATAATCTGGTCGAAATAAAGCTTCTCTTTCTCTCTCCATTTTCGAGAAAGGAAGCAAATGTGTCCCGTCATTTCCATTGGACCATCCATCATTCTATAAATGTTCCTGTGACCTGTCAAACCACGAAAATCTAGTGATTCCACTCACTTTGGATGCACTGCTCCACACTTCTCAGCTTTGTGTGAGTGGATGCATACGGTGCACTCCACAAAATGTGTGTGCACACACAAGAGAGAGGTACAAGTGTATTCTTCGAAATGGTGAATCCAGTGTTTTCAAAACGCCAGCCCATAATTTATAGACGTGAGCAAACATACCTATGAATGACTAGACGCCAGGAAAACCTTGTTTTGTGAGCGCACACAAACTCACACGAGTAATGATGCTCACACGTTCAAGCCCACGGAATGATGCATGCCCTTCCTCTCGCTATTTTCTATTTCTCTTTGCATATTAAAAACTCACTCGAGTTGTTGGAATTTATTATTGTGGAATTACATTTTCATGACAACAACGACGACGACAGGTTCTCTAACCGTGTGTGTACTCACTTATAGATTCCTCCTTCGTCCCAGTATTTATTTGTATTTGTAGCAGGCTGTAAAAAAACCAGGAAAAAAGTGTGTTGCGGCATGCAAACCATTCATTTTTGCTGGATGTTCGGAGTTCGACGAGTCTGTAGGCAAACCTCCACCAACAAAGAGTGGCGTGCATAGGAAGAGCTTGCTGTTTTTACTTTTCGTGTGAGCACACTCGACGAGGCACATATTGGATTTGGCTGGGGTCATGCACAGTCATGGCAAACAAGGGAAAGGCTCCACAATGCGGGCATACACGGTTGAGAGAAGAAATAGAGTATGAGAGTATTGAGTAGGAGTATTACTTGACGGGGAAGCGAAGGGAAGGCAAAAGCCGGATGTATGATAATAAGGGAAGAACTAGACTAAATAATTGATGAGCTTACTTCGTAAGTATCAAAAACTAGAGAGAATTATTGTGTCGAGCTGTATGTATGCATAATACGATGCCCTCATTCTTTCTCGTAGACGACACTGTCTTAGAACAAAGTGGTCCATATCTTTGTATTCTCATCATATTATTCTCTTCCTCAAATTTACTTTTGTATTATATCTCAACGATGTTTTTGAAATATGAAAATCCTGGAAACATTACACGATTGTTACATTGTTTGTCCTCCAGTCGGGGTTCAATCAGTTGGAAAGTCAACTGAGCACAGTTCCATTTCGTTTATTTGATAGATTCACACGCATGTCGTTGTGCTTCAGTCTAAGAATCGATTGGTTTTTATCATGTAAATTCCATTGTCTTGTTTGTACATAAATGTGACAGTTCGTGTGTGGCGTGCAGCTACGTTTCGTGATAAATTTGTTATTGCGTCACCAAAAAACAGCATGTCCCTTGCTGATTAAATCACAGGTTGTACGTGTAGGTACGTCATAAAAATAACAATTCTCTCTTACAATCCTTACATTGGGAAATAATTGCCTCAGTTTGTAATACGGTTACTGTGTTACTTATATTATGTGATTCTAAAAAGCGGCTGCGAAAGATTTAAAAAAATTTAACGCAAATTTTCTGTTGTACATGAACGGAACACATCAAAGACTGAAATATACGAATACAAGTAGCAACAATGAACAGACGCATGTGCATTCTTCAACCGTCTAGAGACACGCAAAAGCGTCCCCCGAGCACCTGTTATTTTAAAAGGATTGATGAAAGATAGACTCCTCCACATTAATTTGTCCTGTCCAACCAAATTTTCCGAGGCATGGAAAGGGTGGGAGCTGTGCTGTCAATGTAATAGAATAAAAAAGAGGCTCTTCTATTTTTGAACCGTTAATTGAATACAAAATGACGTAATGTGCATGTGCGACGGAACAACGCATGCCCTTTTCTTCAAAAAAAATAATTACTTCTCAATTATTAAACAATTTTGGCTACATTTGACATGATCGACATTACAAGGTTTTGACATGGAACGGAAATCAGATAACGACAACCGCTGGAGAACTATCATTTCCAGTAGATCCTTCCCTTTTCTTCATACGCGTCTTTCCTACATAACGAATTGTACAAATCTTTCCACTATTCCTATGCAACAACGTTGCCAGCATTTGTTTCCAAAACGGAGGAGCGGAAAAGGAGACACCTTGCCTTTACCAAAAGGAAACCCTCCGTTTGTCGTATCTTCCAGAGTTGGAGTGATACCGGTTGATGTCTAAAAATAAAGAATAAAATAGGAACGACGAGCTGTTGGTCCGTAAAGGTGAATTACTTGACATTCCTTTTAACCGCCTACACGACCTTGTGTCTTGTGCGAAAGGGAGAGAAAAGTCAGAGAAGCAGAAAGACAAGAAAACCGAAGAGAAACTCTCGATGAGATGCCCTGAGAGATCATAATTTGTGATGTAAGCGTAAACACTCGGTAGAGAGGAAATAGTAGATAAAGAAACGCACAAACGTAACTATATCTTCACTCCCTCGAAGTCGGTGAAAGTGGAGAAAATGCCGTATATGACATTATTGGTGGGATGTGAGGAGAAAGTGTATGCTACCTGTTATTCCCAGCAGGAATGAAATGAAATAATATGAGACACATGAGGAAGAAGGAGAAAAAGCTGTGGAGCACTCAGAGAAAGCTCAGATCTTGAAAGTGCGTCTCAGCTCACGAGGCGATGGAAGAAAAGCTACTGGGAATAAGAATGACAGTACACTGTATCGCACGATGATACACGAATAGGATTGAAGACAGCGTTCTTCAAAGGTAATATTGCCACAAAGTAACATTCCACGTTTAGGTATACCTCTGAGCTCTTCGGGTAAAATGCATTATTTTGTCGTGTCTTCCGTGGACGTCGTTCGACTACAGGTGAAGCTGGCGTAATAATGAATCCATGTCGAAACTCTAGTTGAATTTAATTGAAACGGTACAAGATGCGAGTTCTGGATGCAATTGGATAGCTAATAATCAATTTCAGTCATCCTTACCAGGCTTCTCGTGTCCTCTTGACCGTTACAAAAAAAAATCTATATGTTGTGTACACTTCTCGTCTTGAAGGAGGTAAGGACAAGTACGAGATTGAGCTTGCGATAAAAAAAAGCAACATCCATACACGT
Organism: Alloscopus bannaensis; assembly: GCA_027743745.1. Classification (NCBI taxonomy): domain Eukaryota; kingdom Metazoa; phylum Arthropoda; class Collembola; order Entomobryomorpha; family Entomobryidae; genus Alloscopus; species Alloscopus bannaensis. The sequence continues at coordinate 42,685 of JAHZMW010004355.1, read as the reverse complement.
CTCGGTGGTCAAGTAGCGAGCATTTGAGGAGCGTAGGGCACTTCACATCTGAAACCTGGATTACCTCACCGTACATGTCCATTACATGACAGAGCGCATATTGAAAAGGAAACGTCTTGTCTCCACCTCAAATGCCCATGCCGTCCACCTCCTCAGATCTCCCTTCCTCTCTATTTCGTAAACTCCCCAAAAATAAACTTCTCCGAGTATTGGCCAGTATTAGATCAAATTTGTTAAATGCCCTCTGGAACTACTTGAAAATGGTTAGTGGTAATAGATCCCGATTTTTTTCCTCCTTCTTTTTCACGAGTCAGTGCCATAAAGGTAGAATCACGATTGCATTACATGTTTACCTTCTCCTGTGTGTCGACGAGTACATTCTTACACATTTCCACGGAGCAGTATAGGTCTACCCAGGGAAAGGGAAAGTATATCAGTTTTTATGTCGAGTTGTCGTGCACATTAGTTCTCCTCTTGTACACCGTAAGAGAGCAAACATCAGTGGGCGACGGCACAACAGTGAAAAAAGAGTATTGATATAAGTATAATGTGTGTGTGTGCGTCGGAGCTGTTTACAATGTATATCTTGTCGACAAAGAGCTCTCGTCTCTCTCGCTTATGGACACAGGAAGCAAGTTTACTTTCGAGGAGTGGGCAAAGTAAGTGAACCAAGTGAAGCGAGCCTATGGTGGCACGTGGGTACAACGAATCCAATACACCGTATCTCTCCTTTTTCTTGATTCCACAGTCCATTTTCCTTATTTCCTCATCCCCACATTTTCTCCTTTTTTTTCGCCATAATGCTTACTTAGGATGATAATGGGCCTCTACACATCATCTAATACGTGGTGTATATACATCCTTCTCGACTTGGCTATATCGTAGAGATTTTGAATTTGACTAGGGTCGTTGCGTAAGAGACTCATCGAGAATACACATTACAAATATAAGTAGCCAGTCATCTCTGAGGTCAATACGCTGCATGGTTTAGAGAAACGGGGAAAATCCGAAACACTCTGTGTTATAACAAGTATATGCGTGTGCATGCATCACCATCTCTGCAGATATAGGACCTTGAGATAAACAATTTTGGTACTCCCGACAACTCTCTATAAGAGCCAAGTCATAATACTTATTTCACTACGCGTAACATGTTTCTCTTTGGAAAAGAATGGCCCTTGAGACCAAAGCCGAAATGATAGGAGAAAGGCTCTATAAGAAAAGGGGGAAATGCTTTCCTTTGCAACTCACTTTCTCTCAATCTCTCTCCACAAATAACGCGCATTATGATGTGTGCGCACCACACATATTTATATGGTAAACACCTAAGCTCTTCGCTGTGATGCACAATGCAAGCACGTGTTTACACAGACATGATGCAACAAATAAACAGGAAATAAGGAGGCCGTCTAGAAACACCAAGACCATCAAAAGCAAAGACTCTCTCCTTCTCTTGCACTTGAATGACTTGTCGGGAAAAATGGTGTATAGGTAATCATTATATAGAATACAATATCATAACAAGCATAGCGATGCTTATGTGTAGTCTCCCGGTTTTTTCTCGCTCTTTTCCCTTCGCTTCTCTAGCTGTACGACTACATATCCAGAAGGAATGCGTTCCTTGCAGAGATTTCCCAACGTCAAGTGTGCACTGCGCTCAGCCCTTGTCGTGGTGTAAGTAATGAGGTAAATGCAGAGAAGCATGGCGAAACATAAATTGGCTCCCTTATATGATGCCACCATCAAAGAATTTTATGAGGGAGTACATGTGCAGCGGTCAAACTTTCTTGGAACCCGTGCATGGCTTTACTTCGTAGTTTTCTCTCTGTTTTCTCTACGTGGGTTGTACAGTTGTCTACTAGAGAGAGTCTCTCAAGCCGTAAGAATATTATCCGGAGTGTAACAGATCTTGTACAGTTGATTTAACTTCACAAGATAGAAAGACCAAGAAACGAGAGCACGAGTGGCCTGGCCAAGGGGTATGAAAGGAAAATAGTTTTGGTTTGAGTGGTAAGTGTAATGCAGTCTGTATAATATTCTTATATGAATCGCTTGAGTTTTGTTGGATTTTACTCTAACCTAGGTGAATAATTTGACATGACTTTATAACATTTTCTTGCCGTTTGGTTCGCCTTTTATGTGTGTCCATGAGATACAAATCAGTAGCAATGTGTGAAGTCATGAGCGTTGCACTCACTGTTATTGAATTTACTGAAATAAATTTTTCGCATAAAATCAGTTGTATCATTAGTAAAACATCATTGATGAAACAGTCAGGTGGGTTTTTTGAAATTTGGAACATTTTGAAGGCATATTACTTCCGTTTCATGGATGGATAAACTTCAAAGGGCGAGCGAACGACTTTTATGGCAACTGCATAAATTTGCATGAATCCGATCAGAATTATGAATGCACCACGTCATTTAGATAGATTTGGAAGTTGGAATGGAAATGTTGATTTTCAATGTTACGCACTTAACTCATCATCGACTAACTTCCCCCAGAATTCAGCCTTTTCTGGACAGAAGAGGAACGACGACAGACAGCGTGCAAACGGGAAAAGTCCACTCGCTTATCCCTCCCCTTTCCACTAATTTGAGAAGCGTTTCCCGTGGAGAAAGTAAACTTTGTTTTCTCAAGTTAAACAGTACCAGGCTAAAACTGAATGAAAGAACCACAGGCCATAAATGTGAACAAAGTTTATAGAGGATCGCATGCAAACAGTACGTTTTTCCCTGATCAAGGTTACCAACTACTTTTGGACTCTTCTCTTAAATTTTTATTATAGCCAGATTCAAGATTTTAATGGAGTTGTATTTGTGTTTGCGAGTATTGACGAAGGGCAAAGAGCATAGAACCGAAAAAAAATCGTGTAAAGTTACGTTAGCTAAGAGCTTTGTGTTTTTCATGTAGTACACGAAAACGGAACATGTTCTTCGTGCACGTTCCTTGTACGCTTTGATTACACAAAGTAAATAAAAATGTCCAGTGCAGTAAATACTCACTAGTTTTCTCCAGCTTCTTGGTACGGGCGCACAGAGAAGGGAAAAAGAGAAAGTCCATGTTTTAATGTTTCCTCTTTTTCTTCCCTTCTCCTGGAAATGGGAAAGGGCATGTGAAATATTTATTTTTTTCTTCGAGACCCTCTTCTTTTCTTTCTTGCGCGTATCCGATAACTTTCTCATGATTTCACTCTCCAGTGAAAGTGACCCGAAAAGGAATATATCTGTTTCTGTCTCTTTGATCAACCTACCCCCAACATTTCTCGGAAAATTTCGACTTTTGTTAACAATAGCACACAAAGAACCGAAGGAAAACGGGTATAATAACATTCGTAACAGCGGCGAGAGCTGAAATACAGCGAAACAAATCAAGGTAAAGAAACAACGCAGAAAGTGCGAGCGAACAACAAAAACTTGAGTTCGACATATTTAGTCGCAAGAGCCAGTAGAAACAGAGTTCGGCTTTCGAAAAAAACCGAAATGATTGAAAGCCAAACATTTAGCTTCTCTTGGTGTCACTTTACATGACATATTATCCTCGCTGTCATATTCCGTGCTTGTCATACTGCCACTTGCAAATATCCCAACAATTTCCTACAGGGCCGAGAAAGTGGGAAGCGAAAAGTGACACGCATTTCCGTTCCGTGAGCCATGTGCGTCGTCTAAAATGCTGAGCGAAGAAGGTCAGAATCTTGTTGGAAAATGAGTTATAAATATTACTGGGACTCATCTCATTGTTTCTTCTATACAATCGTGCGCACGCTCGCGTACACAGAGTAATATTGAAGGCTTGAGGTGAGTTTGCGACTGGTTAGGGTCAGTGCATCACCCAACATTTTTTCTCCTTCTTCGAGAAAATTCATATATCTCCGTGACTTTTTGCCAACTCACAAATGTGAGTGTGTGCATGCAGTAATATCCGGTGGAGTACACACCCCAAAAATTTATATACCTATATCACGTGTTCGCCCTTTTCTGTATACCACATCCGTGAATATTGCATTCGTGCATCCCCGAAAGAAAAAAATGATTTATTGTTTGAAACCAGACCAAGAAAAAAAATGTGTGGGACAAGCACACGACATTTATGTGGAAATCTTGTAAACACAAGACACAAACCTGGCGTGAATGTAAAAATGCATTTTGCTCATATGGCTCACACTTTCACATTCAACACTAGTGTGTACGATATTATACTTAAGATGAATATCCAAGGAAACATGTAAAATAGAATTTGGATACCATGACGACTGCCTGTCAGCTTTAATTGTTTTACAAGATCTTCCGCTTTCTAACGACAGGCATAATGCCTCATTATGTGCAAATGTCTTACAAAATATTGGTTGACACATCTGAACGAGAAAATGAAAGACGACTAAAACTGAGATTCCTTTCTCCGTCATTTCTGGATTTGTAACACGACTTTCACTTTGCTCCCACTCACTTTGTCTTTTTTCAATACAGATGGGAGACAGTATGCAAAAATACAACTCTCCTGTCATCCATCCCATCACTTTCTCTCCGCTTTCGTCATAACGTCGCCTTCCACAATTATTCTTGTCAGTCAGCCCAGCCTCGTTATTATGCTTTCTCTTCTCAGCTTTCTAAAACTTTTCCAACACACTATATTACTTCCTCTCACTCTCGCCAGTTAGGAAATAAGTAGAATGAGACTAGAAATGGGAAAAACTACGATAGAAAAATTCGTTCAGTGCTCCTTTTCTTTTGATTTTGCTCCTTTTTATCTCCACTCTGCCGGACCGGCATCTTGCCAAACAAACATCTAGATTAGAGCTCATTCTTTTCCTCCTCGACGTTACCATAGTTAGTACTAATGCGCGAGTTCTGTCCAACTCAACTACGCAATAGAGGATGTAGAAGACCCTTAAAGAAGCAAAATACAAAAAAGGAGCAGGAGTAGCTTTTTTTGTAATAATATCACAAGCTTGCCGCCCAACTGCACTTCGTATACACAAAGAGAACTCGTCGTCGTTATGAGGACGGTGATGATAAAAAGAACCAGATTCAAACGCTTCATACGACTCCTTTCTCCCAAGAATGAGGAGACACATTAAAAATAGAGAACGAGTCCAAAAAAAAAAATACAGCACACAAAGAAAAACTGTAAAAGGATTTTTCAACTTGAGGTACACACGGTCGGTAAAAAGGAGAAGAGAAAGGATGCATATTTTCTAACAAATCCAAAGAAGCTGCTGACTTTTCATGCATGAACTATAAATGTAGTTTATATCCACCTCTGTCAAAAAGCACATGCATGGCCTGCGCTGTATGCACATTTGTACACTTTAGACTCAAAACTACACAAAAAATTCTTTTCTCTCCACAATATATTTTGTACGAGTGCAAACGCACTCCTATATCCCTTTTAGAACGGAGTTCACCCACCCACTCATATCTGCCGAATGTGTACCGGAAGGCAAGGCAAACATGCACACAAGAGACACATAATGTTCACAAAAATCCAGTGGATACACCCCACCGTCGCCGTTGCGTCGTGCTCTTCGCCGAACATGGCAATCATAAGAGAGGGAAGATAGAAAAACGCAACTGATTCCGAAGTGCTACGTATTATTATGAACGACTCAGAGTTACAAGTGCAAAGCGAATCGTCCCATATACTATTCTGCCACACACACATGCAATCAGAACGAAGAAATTTTAGGGAAAAGCGCACCACTCTCAGCTCCTCTTTAACTGCACAACCTACAGTAGTGTGGCTCAGATGCTTTCTTCTTTCTACTCACTTTCTCCTCTGAACCCAAAAGAAGATGGTTGAAAAGAAAAATGCCTCAACATCATCATAAAGAAACAGAGAAGAGATACGGGCTCCGAGCCTCTCTTTTTTTTCGAGCCGGTTTTCTTTCCTTTCCTTATTTCCTTTTCGCCGACGCCTCCTTTATTGGAAATAAAGAAAGAGGAAAAAAGTAGTAGTAGTAACGTAAAGGGTGAGTTTCTTCTCTACGCGCTTCTCTCCCTTTCTCTCTTGTTATTATTCTATCTCAGATGATTGGAGAGTAGACAGGAGACGAGCGAATTCATAGCGAAGAAAAAAAGAAGAGAAAGAAAATCACAGTTCATTCATTTATTCAGACGCTCTCATTTCTTATTCGATTTCGCGGTGACAGAAGATGCTCAGCCTGTGGCTGCTCTTTTCTATACATCGCTGGCAATTGCCACAGTATGAACTATTGTGGGGAAGCTACTCAGTTGTAAAACTTTAATTGAAAGAATCGGAGAGAAAATGGAGGAGCAAATTGTGCGCAACGATGTGTGCTCTACACTTTTTTGAGACATTTGAGCACTAGTTTCTTTCTTGTTTACATCTTGAAATGCTCAATTGAATTCCCTTGTTTCATTCACTATCTAACGGAGAACTTCAAATATATTGCAGCAAGCCTAGTATATAAACGGCCTGGAAGCTTTTTGAAAGCTTAGCCTGTCCCTCACATTTCAGGGAATAATTTCCGGTTTCCTAAACAATGTTCAAAGTGGACAATAATAAAGAGCAACAGAAGCACCGGCGTGTGGATAAGCATTCCATTTACCTTGTGCAGCTCATAATGTGAGCACGTCGTGCTCTAGACATTGCTCTCGGGTAATAAATTCACATTAAGGTGAAAAGGAACGTGTCTCGAAAACGGTCATCGTGCTTGTCTCACGACGTCGAGTCTAAAGCGACTTTTTACTCTCTGCATTTTGTATGCACCTCAATATTTACTCCGAACTGCCCAAGCCAAGTGCCATAACAAAGATTTAGTGCACTCTGTAAATGGAGGGGAAGAAGTACACCGACCAATGCTAACATGCTGTATTATTATACCCAGCACAATTGTTTTTTCTCTATCGGTCTTTATACCATCCAGGTTGCTTTCTAGCGTTATATAAAGCGTGTATTGTCGTTCTCGAAGCAACGGCGTCAGCCTCATTCAAAGATAAAAAGGACAAGAACCACTCACTCTTATGACAGAAACAAAAGAACAGAGAAGACGGACAGAGAAAATGGTTGCGATGGTCGTAAGATGCATCCATAGATTTACATTTGATTGTGACATTGTTTTTATGAGATGTCTGTATCCTTTCCAATGCTCTCCCCCATGTTGTCGTCTCTCGAAAGTCTCGGAAAGTGTCGCTTGACACAATACCGAACGCAATTCATATGTCAGAGTTAAAGAGACAAGGAAAATATGAAAGGTAAGCGGGATGGAAATGGACGCATGTTGATCTTCCCCTTCGAGGATCACAGGCTTTTTTTTGTTTCACTACTGAAAGCCCCACTACAAATTCTCATGTTGAATAAGACGCAGTCCGGGGAGCAGGACAAGTAGTCCAACAAAAATGTGTTTGTTCGCCTTCCTTTCGATTGCAAGGGTCAAACAAAAAATCCTGTCTATGATAAAGAAAAAGTAAGAGGTAAAAAAATAGAAAATTCAAACAAAAAAACCCAGTCCTTCGACAACGGGCAACGACTTCTTTACCCACTAGAAAAACAACAGTGCAGCACCATGCATCACTTTCTCGAGAAGTTTGTGGATTTAACTTGAAGGAAGAAAAATGTAACAATACGTTCGAAAGCGTAAGAGAAACTCTTTTAGAAAATATATGTTTGACTGCACTCCACCTAAAGAAAAGTGCGGCAACAACCTCGTACTGTACATTTCAGCTTCATAAATATGAAACCACTTTTGTGTAATGTCATTCTGACTCGTAATGCTTTCTCTGTGGCGCGATTCGCCCGTTGACGTAGCCTGGAGGAAAACAAGGTAAAGCTTATTATGTGCAGTTTCCTTGCAATACACACGAGTATGAAAAAAATATGTTGCTTTTCTCCATTCTCTCCTCCAGTCGCCATTTCATGAGCCTGGAACACACAGACGCACACACATCATGTGGTAGCAACTTCATCATTATCTTGCTCATCCGGTTTTTCTTCTCTTCATCCTCTTTATATCACCCTCATAAAAGAAAAGGCGCAACTCTTGTGTGGCTATGCGTTTTGTGTACGTTCCGGGAGAAGCGTGAGGGAGTGAAAAGCAAAGCAATAACCTATAAAGTCAATAAAGCTGAAACAAGATTGAAGTCGACAGGGAAAGTGCACAATGGTCCTCACAGAGAGACGTGTGTGTTTCATCACTGTACACTGTAGTGGTCGTATATGACAGAAACATTTCTTGAAGAGGAGCGAGAGGAAAAAGTCATTGGGAAATGTTTGAATGATTATTTTATGTAGTGTGTACCTCCACTGTGGACTCGAGAGGAGAAAGTCATTCTTTCTTTACCTTTCACTCTCGCAGGTTCTTATAAACCGATGAGGAAATTAGACACTGTGAAGGCGAAGTACTATGTGTATATGTCTGTTTTATTGTAAAGAACTACAAGTGTGGTTTGTGGGTAGATACGGATACCTCTGGAAGTGAATCTTTATGATATAGTCAGAGTGCACTCTGTATTTCCTGAGACCTGGCTCGACTCACTGTGTCGTGCATGAGGAGGACAAAAGATGACAAAGTTTAACTTTGTGTCTTGCCAACATGAGGAAGGCTGCATGGAATGACTGTGGTGCTGGCCTGGGGCAATGCAGAAAAAAATGTAGAGTAAATATGGCACAGGTTCAAGGAAAAATATGGATGAGCAAAAAGGAGAGAGTGCTTACACAGTATTGTGATAGAGCATGTGTCCTTCTGAGTAGAAGATCAATATTTACCTTTGTTTATGATAAACACGACCGTTTCAATAGCTGGATGTGCTAAACAGCAGCGTACAATCAGGAGAGTTCATCGTGGGGGCGGCAGAGTCTGGTTTTGGAGACCTCAGAAAAGCTATCACCTCGCAAAGATTAAATTTGAGAAAGTCTCCGATTTTTTTCTACAACTTGTTACAAAAAACTTTTCGCCCCCAACACCATTATCCGAGTGTGGCGTAGACATCATTGAAGACTTTTATTGGCTTCACATATTGTCACAATGTACAGTGTTCGTCGGAGGTAAAATTCCGTCAGATATTTCTCATCTAAACATCCATTACTCCTCTCGTGAACGACCGTTAAAAACAGACAAGTTTTCTGACACTAGGAAATTTTCTCCATTTATTACCAACTTTTTTTTTATTCCCTCATATGTATGCGAAGTGAAAATTATATTTTTTCCCTTTTTCTCATTTGCTATTCTGTTCGTCATTGTCGAAAGTGAAAAGTCTTTTGGTTTTTTTTTCTCTTCACGGGTCACACCCGGAGACTTAAAAACTTGTCATAGGTATTTCCATTCCTTCACATCTTTCATTTTTTTTGCTCCCAAAAAAAGGAGGGAGACAGGTGCAGGTGTGGGCTTTTTGTAGATGACATTAGAATTTTAATACTTGTGAAGAGCCCGTGTGTAAGAAACCTGTCAGGAAAATATATTTTCTGAGGAAAAGTCATTCTCATACAATTTTCTTCTTGACGATTATGCAACTCACACACACTCAACATTGTCGCCAATCACTGCGACACACCGGGTTCCGCTCATATGCGGAAGGCGATGATGGTACTCGTACGCATCCGGCTTAACGTAAAAAAAACTGAAAAGGTGCAGATAATCTTGCAAGCAGGGAAACGACGAGAGGATGAAAGGTGGAAAAAATCAGACAAGCAGACTATCCCGTCAAGTAACAAAGATGCTTTCAAGATCTTCGTTTTATAAAGAACATCTACAAAGGAAGGACACTAACGGGTATTCCTGCAGTATAATCCGGACATAAAATACTTTCTAGACATCAGCATAGAATTGGCAACTTAGCAACAGAAAATGATGCAAAAAAGAAAAGGGGGAGTTTAGTAAAAGAAATAATTAGTGACTTTTTCCCATATTTCGTAACGTGGCAGTTTTTTTAAATCTTAATAAAACCTGTCTCGAGGCAGTATACATAGATACATATATTGATGTGTGTCACGGTAGAATACCACCAGGCGTGAAAAAAAATGTCAAATTGTGGATTTCCATGGTCTCGCATTCAGAAGAGGAACCAAGTTGCGAAACTTTTCCCCTTTCAAACACATAAGAGATATAATATTTCATCCGACGAACTTTCACACGAACACTATGAGTCATGGAAGACATAAATCTACACTTTTCCTGAGACATGTTGCAATCGACATTTTAGTTTCACAAGAAAGAATCGATCTACTTCCCATCTTGTCTCTGTGCCCGTGAAGTAAAGGTGTGATGCGCCATTTAATTTCTTGGAAGAAAGCGAGAAGAAAAATAAAAATCAGTTTGTAATACTTACTGCGAAAAAAAAACTTACCTATAAGGTGACACTTTGTATGCTCCACTGATTCATGCTTTGTACGTGTCCACCCATTTCAAATCTTCCATTAAAAGTACACATTGTTCTTGTTTTCCTTCCTTCGACCTGAAAAAGACAGAAAAAAAAAGATATCGGCTGTAGAAACTCGAGTAAGTACACGAACGACAAACAGACTCGCACACACATCTTCAAGAAGAAACTTTTTTAAAAGGTAGCAACCCTCCGTCATGAAAAGAAGCGAGCTTACACAACTCTCTAGACCCATAACCATTGCCACTGGGACTATTTTATCCCGTTTGCTCTCGATAATGGTATTGCATGATAATACTCGTGTTAAGCAACCAGAAAAACGAAGGAAGCAAGATAAACGGATGTCAGTCCTCGTGAAAACCTCTTCAAGTACCACATACACATACACACCGCACACGGCCAATGACACTGAAGGAGAACACGAAGAAAGTACAGCAACGCTTTCTCCTTTGAAAGACACCTCCGCACACATATAGATACTTATTCATTTTAAGCACGTGGATAAGAATTTTATATTATGCAGAAAATGATCGCTGTATACACACTGATACATGGATGTGTAAGTAGAAAGTATGAAGAGAAGCAGAAGAGAAAAAAAAGATTTAAAAAGACTCGTCTACTTTCTTTCTTCCGTTCACCGTATATATATGTACCACTCTCACTTGAACCTCGCACTCAGTCTCTCTCTTTGGCTCTCCATTTTTTTCGCGTACTCTCTCCAAGCTTTTACTTTCACAACTTTGGAAATCCAAACAAAACTTTCTCTTTTCTATTTCCCTTTCTCTCTCAGCCAACCAGGTCTCATCCAAGGTCTTGTAAGAGTGAAGTTAAAATATGTATAGTGACTATACCCAAGGAAGCATTGAGTGTAGCCAAAGATGCATGCACAATAATAATATGAATGCCCTCTCGTATTCGACAACAGTTTGCATTTGGTGAGGTACCCCAGAAAAAAAGGAATTATGTACCGTTCAACATGCATATAGTTATAACGGCGGCAGCGTTCGAGTGCCGTGGAGCCTCTCTTCCAATAAAATATGCTCATCTTCATGGCTGTCTTCTCCCTCAACTCATATTTCCAAATCTGTCATACTCTCCACCCTTGTTAGATTATGCCAAGAAAAAAGTTTTTCCGCTTCCTCCCATTATACACCGATGTGTGCACCTATACTCGTATAAAATGCTACATTTTTAACTCTGTTTTTCCTCCTTTTACGGCGGTTACGTTGCTACTTATTTCATCACCACTCCTGCCGCCGAGAGAACCCATCATTCCACATACACACAGATAGCACACATTCGACGAGATGGGAACCGATGCTACTTTTTTTTCCTTCTGTGTTGGCACAAGAAAATTTTCTCAACGTTTAACTCTTTCTCTTCTTATATATTATTTTCGAGAGCTAGCCAACCTTCCCATTTTTCCCTTTTCCTTTAATCTGTCTTCTTGATCCTTCATCCATTCACAAAGATTCCCTTCTTTCTCCCCTCTTTCTTTTCTTTACTGGCTCTATTTCACTCAATTTCTTCTTTTCTTCAAGAAGTCTACAAGAAAGAGAGTGAGAGAGAGAGAGAGAGGAAGTGAGTTTTTCTTTTTTAAGAAAAAAGATATATGCTTTTTGGTGTTTCGTCATACTTTCCGATTGTTATTACATTCGAGAGTCCCATTCCTTCAAGTAATACATTATCTTTTGTGCACGAGACGAGTGAGTGGAAACGGGGCGAGACATTCAAGAGAAGAGGCACAAGTTCTCTTTACATAACTTTTTTACCCGATCATCAATTTTTTTTCCTGCTTACCATACCCAGCTGCCTACTATACCGCACCCTGCCTCTCACAAACGAGTTCTATATCTAGCCAAGTGCTTAATCTGCTGTTGGATGGGTATACACATACAAATGGTAGAAATGAATTTGGTATGTTAAGCTGAAATTTTACAACCAGAGTTTCACACAGAAGGAGAAAAATGTTGGAGAAATATTGGTTGTAATGGGTTGAAAACCGGAAAAAATTGTTTTTGTCAAAATATTACGCACTGATTTTCTTAACGAGAATGTTTTACAGGTCACGTCACGTCTCCCGACCATTTTATCTCTTTTGCATACGATCAAAGTAAAAGTAGCCCACACATGTAAGCCAGAGAAAACTTTATGACCGTAGATCCGTTGCACGTAGAATATTATGGAAAACATCAGGGAAGGGGGCAATGGAGGCCGAAAAACAGAACAAAACTTCCGAATTTTGTGGTGTGTCAGCCCTTTTAGGGAGAGAAGGGAAGAGTGTGCTGCTCCAACATTGTACTTTACTTGAGAAATACAAGTCTTGCACTTTTTCCGAGACACTCGGGCTTTTAACTTTTGGAGAGTAAAAGAGAAGAAAAAACTTTGAAATCTCTATACAAGTTTGTGTATATCCTCAGTGAAACCTGCGTAAAAGTATATATATTCATCCATGGTTACGGATTGTGAACGCTGCCGCACCACACGTTAAGTCTTCGTTTCTTGAGCTGAAAATTTGAACCAAGAAATTACCAATTTTACATTCTCTCCACCATTTTCCCCCCTTTGAAACAACATTTCCAAGATTGCGTTTTCTCGCGGTGGTGTACACTTGTCGGAGAAGCCAACTTTCATCTTCGTTTTCCTTGCCTCCAACTTTTTTCACGGGACTCTACTCTCGCGTAGCACGATCTTCTCCTACCTCCACCGCTTGTCTTAACTCTCATAATATTTTCTTCCACTTTCCCCTCCTTTCTCTTGATAGTTTTCTACAGATAAAACGTGTGAAACGTCTTGCATATCTAAAGACGAGCTCGAACAACATTTCCATACTGTACTCCATATTTTTTATCCCTTTTCCAGTTTAGCGTGAGCCTTTCCTGGGCAACTGAAGGATTCTTGATATCAGCAAAGAGCAGGAAAGGTCCTTAGTTCAGCAATTCTCGTGCCTTGACTCAACCAGCTGCGTGAGAGAGTCAAGTTCAATTCAAAAGAGCAAAAGATACAAGGGGACACTCAACCACACGGAACGGAAGAGGAGCACATCTCGTTACCAGTATTACATACCAATACAAAGCCACCCACGACCCTGTCATATTTTCGGCTGAGCTTTATCACTCAACAAAAAAATCTCATAGCTTTTGCTTTGAACTTGCTTAGAAAATGTAAATTTTTCCCCTTTCCCTCTCTCGTGTAATGCATCCCAAAGATGAGCATCTGTAGTGTAGATACGGAGAAAACAAACGAGAAGAAATGAGATTTTAGTCTCGTTAGAAGTCATAAGTTTCCCAACTGCAAATGCGCATCGCGTGTGGGTGGAAAGGAAGAGATACATTATTAGAACAACTTTGATGAATTCATGTTCGCCTCAAGAAGAGTATCTGTGCATACATTAAAAATAAGTAATTCACTTTTCACTCGTCTCTCTGTCTATTTCTGTGCTCACCAAAACGCATCATTTTGAGGAAATAGAATGGGGAAAGGTGGGAAGAGAAAGTGAGAGTGGGAAACAGGGAAAAAAGTGGAGACGACGAGAAGCCCACACAGAAGACAAGCCACACAGCGAAGATGATCATGATGACGGGAAAGAAAAAGAAATAGCGACGATGTTGTGAGGAAAAACTTTTTTGTATTTTTTTTCTACGCCTCTGCCTCCCTTTCTTTTTCCTATACTTTCACACCACTCTCCCCTCAACTTCTCGTAGTTAACTTCGCCACTTCTACAATAAATACAAGAGTAGCAACCTCAACTTGGAGCTTGAAGAGAATACAAAGTCAAAGCATAATATAAAAGCAGTTCTTAAGTATGCTGCATGCATGCATACACATTAATGGCAAAGAAACACACCCTGGTTCATCTTCAGCGTATCATAGGACACATCATGGAGCTCATACAGTGTTTAAAACCGGTATACGTATCAGATACATTTCACAGCGAAAAGAGTGAGAAACTGACGAGCGGAAGAGTTGTCATATACGCCAACCTTTAAAAGTCAGGCCTCTACGAAGGTGAAAGCTAGTCATGTCGTAGATATTGTATATACACGTTTGCAGCATATTGTGTAGCCTCACCATACCTTACCGCAGCCCCAACCACGGAAACTAAAACATAGGAAGAAGGTAAATGAGTTTTTCCACTCAAGTATATCAACGCGGTTTGAGAAACACATCTTTTTCAGTTTAATACAAACCACATGCACACTTTTAGTATACCTGAAGCCTACATAAAGACTTATACATATATCAGGATGCCTTTCACTCAGCCGTCACCACCTTGTTTTTTTTACTCTGGCGCACTAGCCTCTCATAAACCTCTCAGAGTCATGAATGTACATCTACCTCGTACATGAATTCATTTTGATTGCTTTCATCTTTTACTCATGGACGAAGTCACATTTTCTCCGCTTTATGTACTCTCATAGTTTCTAATGTTCCGCTTTCCTGCTCCCTCTCCGTCCCTCTCACATGATGCACAACCCGACCACAAACATGCTCATTGATGGATATGAAAGTGTCGATAAAAATCTTCCAATTTTCTTTTCCTCCTCCCCTTCACTCGTCCGGAGGATGTGCACTGTGCAAATAATTTGAGACATTAAACTTTTTATGGGTACGCATGTGGACCATAATAATAGAACTCTCTCACTTGCTCAGTCATCCTCTCAACACACACCCGATTCTCCTCACAAAGGCAGCAAAAAACGTTGATAAAAAGTGAGGTAAAAACGGCATAGGACACAAAAAAAATCTGCTTTTTCTTCCCTGAAGAAGTGCAAATACAAATAGAGTGCCCTGCTTCCATATGTATATGAAAACAAGGCATATTATAATACAGAGAGTAATACGCTCTATTGTGCTGAGTTAGATGTATATTTAATAGATTGTGGCGATAAGAGGAGTGTGTAGAATTGTTGTGAAGACAGCTCTTCCTTCCACCGCCGTTTATAACTACAGCCACCGCCTCCATCTCCTCCTCCAAGTCTTGTAGAAATTTCTCATCCGAGTCTACTTGCGAATTTTAACCTATTCATGGGACCGTGGCTCACAAATAACGGAAACCAACATAACTTATTAAGCATTAGCTTTTACTCCGCGTTTCTATCTGTTTTTTATTGTTTTCCATGCCGTTTTGATCCTTCTTCTCATAATCGTGGCCAAGAGAGAGAACAATTTGCAAAAAAAAACACTGAACTTCATATATGTGCGTAGTTGTCTTTGAGTAGTAGTTTTACAACCAAACGACCAGTCACACCCTGACATTTCCTCCCTGCTCCAACGAAAATTTGCGCTTTTGCAGAGAATCATCAACTTGATTGTATCAACTTTTCACAACCAATGAGATGGCAATATAATGAAGTTAAATGGCACAAACATGAAGCGCCAGTGAGTACCACGAGTAATGATTGTTTTACGCTGTCCTATAAACACACTGCAACCAACTTACAAAAGGCATTCACCAAAGTACAGCTACCGTTCGACTGTAACCGCAGAGAGCAAACAGAAACTCCGTCCTTTTCCTGTTTTCCTAGTAATTTTCATTTTTTTTTCAGTGACATTAAACCGGCAATAAAAAAACTGCTAAAAATACCAACTGTTTATTTGGTTTGGCGAAACGCGCATTTCTATAAATAGGCTACTGTTTCATTATTGGCTATTTGCGAAGCAATTCCCATTGTCGTATCAAGGACGGCAATGTCAAGCTCGTTAAATGAAAGAGTACAGTGGCCGTCTCCGCTTGGTAGGAAAAGTGTATTAAAACGTGACATGTACCACTCCCGTTTCAACGAAATACATTTCAAAGTACAGTATAAGCGTATACCTTATTGTATAGTGTACGTGCGCTGTTCAAAAATATTAATGGGTTATCTTCCGCTTAGTGACATCCTCATTTTGAACTGACCAAAAGTTGAATGCTCATGTTTTAGAACTAGTATTCTCAATGCGTTAGACCCCAAATTTTAGTATATCGCACGCACATATTGTTCAAGCTAAAATAGGTTTTTTTGCGACGATCTTTGCTTCAGTGGATTCGTCATGTTTGTACTCATTCTACGACGGTCGTCACCGATTTTATCGGGCATTCAACACGACCTCTTCTGTTTTTGTATAAATTATTACGCATTCTCAAAATAACATTGTGGACATGGTCCGGTAATCGGGTTCTAACGGAATACGGCTGACTTTCTTATGGTCGCTTTGAATTATTTAAAAACTAATGGACTGAGTTGTTCAATAAATGCTTGGTTTCATATAAAACTCCAGATGCCATTATATACAATACACTACAGCATATCATGTATATACAAAAGAAAAATACGTTGTGAGTCATTTGGACCAGTCAATATTACTAGTATGACAATAGGTATGAAGTTGACTCAAATCCGATCGAACGAATATCGCAACTTTTATCATTTCGCAAATCCATTACCGTGAATAATCCACATTTTTTTCGTCTTGTATCATTTATATATACCGATACAATCAATCTGTTTTACATATGCATGCATGTTATGCAACTTCAGAGGATCACAAACAAAACATTTTTGCACACTTATTGTAGTGTTTCTCAAATTGGGTTTGAAGGGTATATCCACTGTCTCAAGACGTTATGATGTGACGTAGACTGACAACAATCACACCCACGCAGAAGAGCAGAGGGCGAAAGAACCAAAGTAAACATAAATAGTAAATATATAAACTCTATGAAAGAAGTTGCATAAAGAGAGTTGTATCCTTGATGTTTCTTATCGTTTCTTTGAAAAGGAGTGAAGAGGATTTTTTAGGTGATTGCAACCATGTTTTGACTTTTAAAACCCATTTCTTTTGATGTATTCAAGGTTCAAAGATAAAAGACGGCGATATTTCTGTTTGATTCTGCGGTTTGCTCTGTATTCTTCTTAGCTATCCTTCCCTCTTTCTTGTGCTTTCACCAACAAAAGACTTTATTGATGGCGGCATGAGAAAAAAACTCTAAACGAGTGGCGAAGTGGTAACAAAGGACGAAAAGAAAAAATGTAGTACTCCTTTCTGCAGGTAGGAAATGTGTAAACGTCTACCTCAATACAAAAATATCTAGTTTCTGTTGTGCTCACGTAGTACAAAGTCGAGCGCTATCAGCACTCGAAAAGGTACGCGGATTAATTAGTCTTGTGTTGGCTCTACACAAAAATGTACTTTCCGCTGAAGCTTTGCAAATGCTCGTATGGTTTTACATAAAACTTTGATACGCTCTTAAATGTGCACAAAGCCATGTTCTCATTCTGAGTGTGCTGCTATCAACGAAATTCTTCTCTAGTGAGCCCAATGTTTCCTGCCTCTTTCCCCGTTATCGTGTAACCAAACCAACCAAAAGGTTACGTCGAAGTCAATCTGGATACATAACGTAATGGGAAACGAGAGCGGTGTGTGTGTTGGCTGGAGACGGTGCAAAATGAAAAGTGTTATGTCGTCAACCACAATCTTTTGTTAACAACTCAAGGGCCCGACTCT
The DNA here is from genome assembly GCA_027743745.1 of Alloscopus bannaensis. NCBI lineage: Eukaryota > Metazoa > Arthropoda > Collembola > Entomobryomorpha > Entomobryidae > Alloscopus > Alloscopus bannaensis. The sequence goes on along the minus strand of JAHZMW010004355.1, from coordinate 24,863 downwards.
TACACCAACTCCTGTTTCGTTCCGAAGCGGAATGTAAGAGCATGAGAGTATTTTTTGCGTTTATGGAAGGATATAGGTATACAGTGTGTGCTCTGCGATTTGTCAATACGTCCTCATTCACAATCACGATCACGATCGACCGAGATATGGAGTAAAGTGCGGTTATGTGTTTGCATGCGCTTAAGTGGGAAAGAGTTTTTCTCCTCGACGTCCTATACGCCACTACACGTACGCAGAGACACCAAAGGGAAAGTTGTGGGGTGGAGAATGTAGGAAGGGAAAAGGGATCTTTGATACAAACACATTAACTACCATGTTTAGAGAGAACTCCATTTAATGGAGTAGTTTTTTTCTGGGTTAATAGTGTGTTAAAAAGGGAAAATTGACTTTGCACCCAGCCACACGCTGAAAGTCGCCAACTCCACAGGCGGAGAAAGCGCTTATGCAGAAGCGGGCGGAAGTATTAAGCTGATAAGATTGTCTCACCTATTCCGTAGACTGTAATTAAAAATGCACTTTAAAAAACCTGCCTTCTAATTTTCCAATTTGTACACTGTAACTAACCTTAGCATATTTTGAGAAAAAGTGTACCAAACACGAGCACACAGCATCATGCATTATAGAAAAATGTTCACATTTTTTTCCTTTAAAAAACGGGGCTGAGTACTTCTTTGAATTATTAATTCTTCCATTTCGGAGAGTAGTAAAACATTCTTGTCATTCCTTGCCAAAAGGAAGCAGTCAACGGAATGAGAGGGAGAAACAGGTGAAAAGGTCGGATAAAATTTTTTTTTGCCGAAATATTTCACCACTCTCCGTTTCTTCCTTCGTTACCTCTTCTCCGCTGAAAGGATACTACTATCACGCAATTGCTACACAACATTTTTTTTCGCAAGGATACATAGATATAAATGGGGAAAACGGTGTAAAAACGGGAAGAAAAAGAATGAAAACGTGAAGTGAGAAAAAAAACGAGGGAATCGCGAACAAACGAGAAAATCGATTTACAGACCAATCGATGGACGTTCTTCCACTTTCTTAGAAAAGATAAATCTACGCTCATATCTGTGTATGCACTTTTATATAGACTCTCGTCTCTCTTACTTCCCGCTTTACAATTTCGACGAGCATTTCCCATTAAAGGGGAGCGCAACATACATATAGTTCAGCGTCTAGAAAGAGCTACAATCAAGCTTGAAAATCTCGATATTTTTTAACATATCACATTATACATAAGAGTTTCAGAGTCTATGACTCGACGGAGAGAGTTCCCTTTCTCCTGTGATACTTTTCGTCGTGCACTGATAATTTAGACAAGTTTTCTGAAATCTACGCATTTCCCCTTCCTTTTCCCAGTCCTCATGTTTACCTACCGGATAATATATGTCACATCTGAAGAAAACGTTTGTTCCTTTTTCCCTAACTGTCAAGTCAAGCTGACAGTATTGGTTCAACTGGAAGAGGAAAAGTTTTGAATGTATTTTTAACTCTTATAAGAGAGCAGTCACACAAACCCTTGTCCGCGCCGCCGTGTCCAGAAAAATGTATGGATGTATTAACATATATTACTACGCTGGGTCCAATTTCTGCATAATGCAAATTGCTACTAGCTCAAAATACCATGAATAGTAAAGTGTCTGGAAAGGGATTTTCGGCCGAGGAGGCGAGGCAGATTCTGGTGTTATGTAAATGGAGTGTTTTCCCCGTGTTAAGTCTGGTCGTAGATTAAGATTAATCTTTAAAGACGTGCTTTCTCATGGTTACAATCAGTAGTGGTACGCACACACACGCGGAAGGAGAGGCTCTCGTATGTTATTATGCCTATTTCTACGTGTACGCCTTCTCGGCTCCAAGTACTTCACGTTTGCTACATAAAGAGATTCCAAAATGTGAAAGTGGTTTTCACTCCGAGTAAACCACGGAGCGCTCCCTTTGACTTTGTTATTTGGGATTACATATGAGCACACACGTCCCATCTTCATGGCTATGAGCAGACCGAAAAACACACATACTCCAGGATTTCGCAATGCGTATTAAACACACGTGAGTTGATCGTGTGCCGTCTCTCCAATAATTCGGGTGCGGGCTTTATGGAAAGCGACGTCTTTGCCTCAACTTGATCTGCTTGTTTACAACCCGAAATTCGGGAGCAACGCTAAAGTCCTTCCAGTTGAGGTAATACACACGATTAGGAGAGCTACCTAGAAAGAGAAAGGTATTATTGTTGTGGAGGAGGAGGACCGACAAACAAGAATACATTAAGTAAAATTAAGTAAAAGATCATCCCGCATACATACACTGTTTGCTCTTCTTTCATCCGACAAAGAGTTGCCCGAAAAAAAGACTCAAACCTCTATACAAAGTGTAATGCGTTCACATTTGCAAAATTGCATGTTCTGCCCAAATTTTTCCATGTTCCTCTCCCCATCTAATTCCTTCAATCCCACTGACTTCTCAGGAACTCTTCTACTATTTGCTCCATTTTGCTGTGAATAAATTTTTGAGCGTGCGACTCTCCAACCTCACTCACTCGCCATCACCATCTGATACGCCTCGTCCTTTCATGTTTACCAGAAGAAAGTGTAGGAAAACAAAAACAGGGTAATATTGTGAAGTGAAGAGAGAGGCGGTAGCGTGCAGGTCTTTAGAAAAGCAAATCTTTTGTTTGCAACCTTTCCCTGAGAGTAAACACGTTCCATGTGCATCTGCCCTCCATTTCTTGGAGGAAGATCGAAAACGAAAGGCCTTATTATATATAGAACATTCTCGTTAATCTACAGGGAGCAGGTGGTACACATTAGCAATATGCTTTCACTCCCGCTCCTCGTCTTTGTCCTTTTCCCTCACCGTTTGCTCTTCTCTTTTGCAATGCGAAGTAGCGTAACTAAAGTGGAGCGGGATACTTATACGGCGAGTAGTAGGCGTAGGAAGGACATAGAGACATGAAATATTTGCGATGTGAAAGTGCTTTCTCGGTTGTGGTGCGCGCTCTGCACCACAGCCACGAGACATGGGTTTAGTGGAAATCCTCAGTCAACAACACAGCACGCATACACAGCTTGATTGGAAAGAGCTTTTAATATCGTGGTAATAAGATTGATGCAGGATAATTAGTGTAATATGAGCACTCACGCAGAGAGCAACCACCAGTCAATCCTGCTCACGAGAACAGCAACACTCATTGAACGAGAGAGAGAAAGCAGTGGGGGAAATGAGCAGAAGAGAGCAAGCAGGAGTCACGACCCACGTAACACGAGAAGGAAAATGAGAGCTTACACCATGCGAGTTTCCCATCTCGGCGTAATAATATGAAAACTTTATGTATGACGGCTTTCACCACCTGCAACATCACAACCTGATTGAGAACACTCCTTTCGCTGCTGATGACAGCGTCCCAAGCTGTGTTACGCCTTCGCAGTCTCGCATCATTTTTATCTACCAATATGAATTTTTTGCGGCACCAACTTTAAATAGGAAGCGTATAGTGTTGATGCAATAACAAAAGGTGAATTACAAATGATACGATCTGCTAAGATCGACACGTAAGGAGCACCCATCAAAATCGAGAGTATTGATGTATATGCCAACAAAATTGGGTCTCATGGGGGTATCAGGTTCTCAGACACAATCTGCATTACTCCTAAACCTTTTCGTCATTCCACTTGCTGTGCACACACGATAAGTTCGTGTAAAAGAGAGACGGCCGCACGCATCCTGCATTTCCAAGAATTATGAATATTTTTGCGGTGTGACGGCTGCCGCAGGGTAGGTACAATGCATGGTACGAGTTTGCTCGTGTGAAGGTCGGAGCAAACTGGCGGAGAACTAGTAAATACAGGTGTATTCGATACTTTTTGGCTCTCCATAATCAGCCGAGCACGGTGCTCCCTAAACAAAGTTGTCAGGCACGAAGAGAAGCCCCTAACTTAATACTAGGTGGATTGTATGAAAGTTTATTGAAGGTGGTAGGAAGTCAATTCGGATGGTAATCATCATTACTCTTGTGCAATTAACAGGAGCACTTAAATGCTTCCGAAATGACGGTAAACATTGTGGAGATTTATGTTGACATGCATAAAACTTAGATATACAGCAATGCCACCGCGCACTCGACCAAGCGTGAGGTAGACGGTTGCAAAATATATATGTATTTTTTGCAAAGTCTCGAAACTTGCAATCACAAGCCCTTTCAGTCAAGATTAAAGCCGTGCCTAACTGGAATTGACGAGCGGTCCTTCTATTATAGTCTGCAAACACGCAGGCATCACCAGCCCCACGAGAAAGAAAGAGTCTGCTTAGACACACCAAATAAATAAACAATTACTGAATGACTTTTCGCAGAGTTCATAAACCCATAGATGAGGAGAATTATTAAATGCAAATTCCTCATTAATGTCCCAGTTGTTCAAACAAGACCCATTAGGTGAGGTGCATGCATAAACTCAATCCACCTGCGAAGGCGCCGACGTCATAAATATTCATGTGTTATTATACGCATGAAAGTATTTGACCAAATGTACACCACGACAGACATTATTATGATTGGCAAAGTCGCAGTTTTAATCCAAACTTTTATGTCCACCTTGGCTTCACGAAATGGGACACGCCGCTACACGGTATTAATGCTCGTCAGCTTTCTGGAAAACCCCAGTCGAGCCGAACTGATTTCTTAAATGTGGGACACTGGTAGCGAAGCAATGGAATATGAACTTTACCTTCTCATCCAAACAAAACTCACGGGTAAGCAACGACTACGCTACACAATCCTTGAGCCAGAGCATTGTTATGCTTTCAAACAATATTTGCTCGTGATAAACAATCTCCTTTTGTGCTCAACCTTTGACGAAGGTATAAATAATATGCTTTATATACACAGCATATAGAATGTTTGCCTTCGACATGAACTACATAATTTAACTACTGTAAAGACAACACTGTCTTTCTAGAAAGTGAAACCGTCAACTAGCGAAAAAAAACTCGTTGTGGATACCTTATGAATGTATGATATGAATGTGATGCACGCTTCTTTCATTACTTTTCATTCTGTTTCATTTTCGCAAAGGCAAGACAACAACAACAGAGTCTCTGAAACTAGTTTTTTTTTGCTGCAATACTGTTGCCGTACTTACGATTCGCTTACTTCCTCCGTGTAATCCCTTCCAGTAAACGAACTCTCTGCAACCGCATGCATAAACGTAGGTTTTTACGCAAACTTGTATCACTCAAGCTTTCCTCTTCTTGCAGTGTAATCATCATCTCGTTCTCTCACTTTCTCCCTGTCATCAACGTGGAATGACATAGCAGGCTTCGTGTAATTTCCTTCTCTCACAAAAACGAGATATTCAAAAGGCCAACGCTCTGCGCATTGCTTGCACATGTATCCCTCCTTTTTATGCACGACAACAGAGTAGCAGCATCATCGTCGTCGTCATCATCATGCTGGAGGACGACGATATGGGAAGCTGCAGGAATAAAGACTTGAGTCATAAAAAGCTCTGGAGCCGTCACACCATCATGAAGCAGGCCTGTGTAGGTATACCTGGAGAAAATTTAATGCATAAACATTGCTTACGTCCTCATCTCTTGTATGAATCTAGATATTTATTCATGATTTAATTTTCTCCACTTGTTCCTAAATAGAGTGGAGTCGAGAAATAATGAAAGCATTTCCACTTTTCATCCTTTCATAATACTTCCACACCGGCGCAGCGTTCGCATTACCTCTCCGTTTGAGAGAGGAGCAGCTCACAAATACATTCATAATGTATAGAATACCACCCATATTTATTTCTCATGGCTCATGCTCCACTTTCTCATAGATATGCGGACACAAAACACGGTTGTCTTACAATATGTATGCTATTCTCTCATTCAAAACATCCCAACATAAAAAAAACCTTGCGCTCTTCACCACCGCTCACTCTCCCGAGTTTTTCGTTACTGATGGAATGACTTACTTTAGTGCGTTTCTCTAAGGACCAATATCAGCGTGTTTTTTTACCAACTTTCCCTTCTAGCTGAGATCTTGGTCATACGTGAAAGGACGACTAAAAAAATAGGAAAACCAGAAAAAGCTTCCTTGGTTTCTCTACTCCCATCATTTGGTACAAGGACTAACGTTGTAATGAAAGTGACAGGCCTTCTGTTTCTGTATTGCAAGGACTACAATTTTTTGTATCCGTGTACATACCTATATGATAGACGGGAGAGTGATGAAAAAATGAATGAGAGTTGGGAAAATGACGAGGATATCACGATGAGGATAATACGCAGAGTGAGAAAGTCAACGACGACTGTAAAACAGTCCCGACTTTGGAGAGTTCATGAAGGTGTATTTTTTTTGTGTTCGTCTTCATATTACGGCGACATAAAAACGAAGCACTTCAACAACTCGTTCATGTTGTAATATTTTTTAAACCTGACTCATGTCTCTACCTTAGCCAGAACACTCACGTCAGAGAACACCCCGGAAAAAAAAAAGAAACTGTGTACTTTACGCTTTACGAAACGAAACAGGATTTGGAAGAGAGTGTACTACTCGTACTCCACTTTGAGAAAGTCATCGCTCAATCTTCGTTATCTGCATGGGGGATGTATAATGTTGACTTACTTTTCTCTGTTTGATGTTTATTTTCTGCTTGCGTGTTGCTTCCATGTGTGCATCATCATCATAATATTGTTGAGAATATCAGAAAATGAAAAGGACACGTGAGTGAAAGGCAGAGAAGTTAGCTCTCTTTCCTAGTTTACTTATTCTTTTTTCCGCTTTCTCCGTAGGTCCCTTGGAGATTTGCTCTTGTCGTATTCTTTTCCTTATATCCCTCTATATATTAATGACAAAAGATATACACAAGATACACATATACGAATGAAGGGCGATGAAGGAAATTTAAATGAAAAAATCTGAAAAGAGGACACATAAAGGTTACGAGTTTAGTAGTACGCTTTCCACTCCTCCTCACTCCTGCTTTCATCCATAAAGAAGAAATGGACGGACTAAGGCACTACTAAACTCCCATGCCCGTAAGTTTCCAACCTCTCTCGCTTCCTTTTTTATTCTTATGTTTACTTAAATTTTAACGTAGATCAAGTCCTACCATTTCTCTATATAGTTCAAAGCGAGAGTGGAGACACTAGATTCAGAGAGAATCCTAGAGAAGCCGTCAGTTTTAGGTGAATTGTAAAAAAAGCATGTATACATTCATTCACCCCATCGTACTACCACTTTTCTTGCAAGATGAAGACCGGCAGATTGGACAAAAAAAAAGCGGACAGTGGAAAGCGAGAATCAGTATGCAAGTTACTCTATTCATCTACCAAGATCTTTTGGACACACGTATAAACCTCGCTTCCGTCTCTCAAGTGTTTTACTTTCACTTTCTCCACGCTGAGGCTCTTTTCTCTCGTTCTTCTTGTTGTTTCTTGGAGCTTTTCTCCACAAGAGTTTATACAAGATATGGCTCGCTCGTTGTTGAAGGAAGATGCATAAATAATAAATGAATGTTTCGAAACCAAGCCACAAAACCTGTAGCAAAAAAAAAAGCGAGACCAGGGGATATGTAAGTGTGGTGCACACAGAGTCGAGGAGGATAAAAAGGGAGCTCTCATGAAGTATTCGTAGTATTTTCCAGATATAAACGAAGTAGGAAGAGGAAAATAGCGCTATAAAGGGTCGCCCTGTGTCCCAATACATATGCTGATGAAAAGAATGAGGGACCACACACGTTGAAGTGTGTGCGTTGCAAAAAAATTGCTGGATCCCTTACCTTTTTTCTGACGTCACTATTTATATCTTCATTTACTACTTTCAAAGTATAATATTGCACAACACACAACAAGGAAGAAAGGACTCACACAGAAAAAACAACATTGCAAAAACATTCTTTGCCATGAGAATTTAAGTGTAGAGCTCAAGCACACATTCCTCCGACGTTCTCAGGTTTCACATTGGAAAATTTTATGAAAAAAATGCTTTTACGGTATACGACCTACTCGCAACAAAACCTTCGTTTTATGCACGGTTCCTTTAGGACTACACTATGGCCTTAAAAAACTTTCCACCTGGAAATAGGCAGAGAACTGTGTGTTCCATGTGCTTACTTATGTAGGCTGGCTTTGTACGTGACTCCAGCTTATTTGTCTGTATGATAGAATCCCAAGAATTAAGTGTATGAAACTCGTTGTTTCCCAATTTCTGCAGATAAACCGGCTCACCAGCGACTTTCTCCTTGCTTCTGTAAGACCCTTACTATTTCCTCGTTCCATAGTTTGGAACACCGAAACGAACCCTGTATTTGGGAATATGGCTTGGCCGTAGGAAACTACGCATGCCACGTCAAGATGTCCATGTTCTTATTTTCGATGTGTACAGTGCGTGTGGAAAATAGGAATCAGTTTCTTTTCTAAGAAGTTTTTTTTTATTTATCAATTTTTTTCTACATTGGTCTGTCTTCCTTCTTTTGTGGTTCAGAGTTTTTTTGCGAGCAAATTTTCTCCGATGAGCCGTAAAGCAGCGAAAATGAAACGTGTGGCTGTGTTTACAGCAGGAAGGACAGGAGATAAAGTAAGTTTTTCGATATTACTTTTTGCAAAATTATGGAGTTGGACAATCCTGCAAAAGTTTACCGGATTGCTTGCATGTCACGAAGTAATGCCTTGGAGATGATAAACAAGGAGGGCAAGGGACAACTGGGAATGAATATCCGAAAATCGGTCTCCAGCGAGTAATTCCTTTTTTAAAAGATGGGGTATGAAAATCGTCACATGATGAAGAACCCAATGACAGATTTCGTGACAGGGAATAATCAAGCGACTGGAGGTGTAATGCACATTATGCATTTCATTGTGACAGATAATTCATTGGGGATGATGGTTCAAAAATAGTGTGTGCTCAACACAACTACTAGTTTGTGAATGTGTAACTGTCAAAAGCATGCTTTGACTTTGACCTGACCAGCGACTTTTGTAAACTCCTACTTGTACTCGAGGCAGTCTCTGTTTAGCAAGACCCCAACAAAATGGAATAACAATGTCACTCCTTATTGCGTATTTACTTTGGTGCACACATGCATAAATGAAGTTGCCAGAGTGCTCTCTGGAATGCGCCTTTTGTTCCAGAGCCTCGACTACATTTCATGGAGACCGCATAGCCTGTTCGTTTGACTCTCTCAATTTCTGGCTCTCGGTGTTTGGTGTGTGTTTGTGTAGGGTACGTATCAAAATATGCGAGACTCACTGTAGAATTATTATGATTATTAGTATGTCTCAACATTTCCTGTTCAATGAACTCTGTCGACCCAGTTCATTTTTCATGATTACGATGTAATACGAAAAATAAAGGGAAGTCAGCGAGTGTGTGGGACCGAGGCCCTCTTTCTCGCTTGCCATTCTCATGTTGTCCAGCCGAGTTGAGTACTTTTTAACGCTCTTGTTTTAATCATGGCTTTCATGCATGAATGCAGCGAACGGCTGGGAAGGAGCGCCGGGGTCTAGACATATCGAGATATACGACATTTAACATTATATTACTTCATTAGAAAAGGATCCTTATTTCTCTGCTCCGACCATCTCTCTCTCTCTCTCCAACCAGCACAAAAATCGAAATGCGCCAGCCACTACCAACCTCCACTTTTTTACTCGACTTAAGTATAGTGTAGTTATGATATGGGGCCTCATTTGAGCACGACGTCCAATGTACTTATGAACAATAAGAGAATTCATTTTTCGCAGTAAATGCTAACTCTTCCATAGCAATTGTGTGTGTACAAAAGAAAACAATAATTCTGGCACGCAAAAAAAAAGTTGACTCGATATCCCTTCTCTTTCTCCTCCTCGCCACATGACAATTTCTCTACTCGCATGACAATGTTAAATAACGGTAAAACGTAGAGGTCAGTACCAGGAAAGCAGGATAGTAACAACAAGATATTTTCACGACATCACTTATATACATTTCTCCCTTTACACCAAGGTTAAAGTCGGAAAAATAGTATTTGGAGAACTTGAAAAAATACTTGCTGACAGAAGGACTCAAGGTTCCTGTGATAATTTAAGTGTGCCAGATATCCAGAGCAGAAAAAAATGAAAAAAAGCTGACTTTACTAGCTGTCATAATTACACCACACAAGAATCAATGTGTACGTCTGAATGAATGTATGGTTACATTCATTGCGATGTTTAGAGAAAGAAAAACATTAGAAAAAAACGTAACGATTTCACAGCATGAGGTGCCTGTGAAGTTGAAATTATTTTCATAATGCTCCTCACACACACACACAGAGTATGTACGAACACGTACCTTGTCCAGCACTAAATACTCAACTGTTTCATATTTTGAGTGTACTTTTCATTTCATCAAATTCATAAAATATGCACACCCGCACTCGTCAGGAGCTCAGCCTATTTCAACTTCCTCCACACGGTTTGTTTGCGTAAGAAAGCAATTAAAAAAATTAGAGGCTCAAAGTACGGGGTGTGTGTTCGCACAAGACGAAGCACTTCACTCAATTTTCATGTGTCTCCTCCCAATTCGGTTTTCACGTCGCACCAGGCAGGAGCGACTGAAGTTGCTTGTTGTGTACATGAAATCATGAAATTGGGCAGCCAGTAAATACTCTTATCAAAAGCCAGCAACTGCCAAGAGCAAAAAAGACTTCATTTAAACGAGTTGTGAGTTTAAAGTGACAGACAAGAGCGAGCCCAGATAATATGCATATTGTGTGTAAACATCACATTTTACAACACAACTCATTCTTTATTATGACCAGTTCTGTGTTGATATAAATATATTCCCATGAAAGCCTGTTCAGACGTGTTATGTTTTGTTAGAAAAAATCAGATTGACAGTAGTGAGCGAGCTTTAGAATTGCTCCCTGCATTTATAATGGAGGCAACTTGAAAAGCTTTCGTTTGTGTATGCGTGTTGTGTGTACACCTAACCGAGTTCTATTATACCTTGCTTTCTCTGCACTCGCTGTCTCACTTGGTTTACTCACTCCTTTTTGGCAGAGTCATCAAAAGAATCTGATGACGAGAGTATTTACACTTGACTGTTCCACCGTGACTTGTATAAAAGCACATTCTCTCCTCCCCCCACTCACTCTTTTGTTACTCCAACATTGTCAACTTTAATCCAACACTCAGAGGGAGGAATTGTGTGTGAGGGAGAGGACGTGTGCGCTCATTCACTTTCCAAAATTGCATTTTCTCCCAGTGTGCGTAAATATGTGACCGCACAAAAAGGACATACTGTTCTCGCACTCTGAAATGCGCGTGGGTTACGTGTACATATTGCATGGAGCCTTAATCATGGGATTGCATCGAGAAATCTGTCCGTTGTTCACTACAACCACAGACCGAAGGAAGCTGTGAAATATTCACCTTGTTGTCCTGATTACAAGTGGGAAACAAAGGGCACATTTGCCTCCAATGAGATGTTAGTGTCAACGCTAGTCTGCGTTTAATTTTGATCATGTTGTCCTTGTTTTGCGCATTGTTTGAATGTACTCCTGAGTGACACGCATATTTCATCATGTAAAAGTCATGCAGAGCTTTATCATACTATATTAATGCATGAGGAGCACCTCTGATTATGTATGCGTATGAATTAAACACTTTTACCAAAGACGTTCCAGGAGCAGGACTATTTTTAGACACTTCTATCGTGTGAGGGTGATTAAGCGAGGCCTGTGTTTGTAAAGCTTGGGATTTATTTTGCTTCCAAATCCACACCCCAGGATTATGGAGCATGACTACACTTAAGACGTATACCGTCAAACACTCCGAGAAACACAATATGAAAAATTCTCTCTTTGATGCTTCGATTATGACTTGAACTGTCCGTATGAAGATCTGATGGGGAGATAGATAGTCAAAAGTTGCAGCGTAGTTGTGACTCTGAAATTAATCGCCTCGCTAAATCCTTCTCATGAAAACGAGAGCACTATCGATTGACATGAGCAACAGACAACACCTTACGCAAAATGTTTACTGTTTACATTAGGTCGTGGTAGTCTTCCGTGCGTGTTGGTAAATTGGCAAAAAAAAACACTCTTGCAGTTACGTGAATCATTTGGAAGCTTCCAAAATTAACTTGTTGTCTTTCCCTGTCTCTCCTGTACGTTCGAAAGGGTAATTTATTTATGCATGACGGAAGCACAGGAATAGACAGCATTGAGCCATGAATATATATAGTCACCTTGAAAAGGTAATACTGGGCCCGTGAAAAGTTCGCTATCACCTAGTCCTTTCCACATTTCACCCCTTGTCCTCCTGTAGTTGGTATATGGGTGAAATTAAAATGACACAGCCGACAACAATCCTGTTTTTCCTTTGTGCCCATGCATATATGCATGGATGGTTGTGTATCTAACAAGTTATGCAAAGAACAGAAGGATTGAACACGGTTCAGATATGCACACCGAATTTACAATTGACATGGCTTTTATATTCATACACAGCGCAAGAGAGAGAGAGAAGCATTGTGAAAAGAAGGTGAACTACTTGTCTAACCCCGTGACAACTTTTTGTTCACCACGAATAAATAATGTCATCACAAGTTCTCCGAGTTTCAGTCGTGTGTGTATAATTTCTGAATTATACACATTGAATTTGATGGTGATAGCTTTGGTACGACACGACGACAGTAACATGACGTTCAAAATTTCCCTTAACTATATTTCTAAAAGAATAAACAGAGGAAACGCACAAAAGCGCATATGTACGCGATCAATTCTTTATGCGTCATGTAGACACGCTATTACAACTTTCACCTGCGCTACCTTTCACACACCCCCACGTTTTGAGAGAAGTCTGCAAATACGCCTCGGAGTTCTTGGAACGGAGCATTGATCAAAACTATAAAAAGCTCTTTTTCTCCAAGTCCATTTCTTCTTTTTAGTTATCACCTCACGTTAACTTTTCGCCGTGGCGCACTAATACCACACACGGAATGAGACAAGGTGGAATGCGCCACTTCCCTTGTTTCTTTAGGAACAGACAAAGAAGAGAAAGACGGAGCGTGGATTGTGGAGAAAACATATTATTTTATTTGACTTTAGTCAGGGATAAAAGTGATAAAACACGAAGCCGAGTCGCAGACAAAAGGGGAAAAAAGTTTGATGAAACAAGGAACAATAAATTGTCTGTTTTTACAGGGTTTACAAATAATCCGTGCGGAGATTAAGAGAGATACATATATATGTCATTTCCTTCAGGGAAGCACTGCAGGTAGTACACTAACCATGACACATGTCTTAAGCCATCCACCACACCGCGACGACCATGTTTTATCCTCTTTCTCTCTCATTCTCTTCCCTCCCACCGAAATAAGTTCATCAAGGACGGGCGGTGTGTACCATATAGTTTGGTTGGTTCATGGTCGCAAGCACGAATAATCTGCTGCCTTTAACATTCCTCTGACTAGTTTTCAACTCAACTTTTGGTTTTTTTTTTTTGCTTTCTCCCTCTTTCTCTCTCTATTGACATCATGCTGTGGTGATATGTGATGTGATAATAAAATTTTATCACGGAAACCCAAAGCCGACCTAACTCTAATAAATAGTTATACACACTCGTGAACGACATAATCAAAAATTCCTACACACATGTACTTATCCCTACACGTACGCATAGGTTATACGTCTCCCTTATCTTGGTGCTTCTCCCTTCACAACTCTTCGCAATGTACATTGTTTATTTTCCTCAAGAAAGTAAATCAGCAGTGGTGTGGTAAAGTCTCCAAACAAAAAAAAAGTTTTACTCACTTATTTGCCTTCGTTTTTGCAACATAATAGCTACTTCGGTGTGTATTGTGCACTGAGAGAATCTACTGCGGACAAAAATTCCGCTGAAGAGTAAAGAAGTAAAGTACACTAATATAGATGTTTGGTTGTTCGCTTGTTTGCAAGACTCTTTAACTTGCTCTCGCCTCTTGTATGCGCGTCCCTGTGTTTGCGATTTCATGATATTAAGAATGTAGTCAGATAGTGCCGCCCACGTGTGGTGAACAATGCAAGACAGGAAGAGAAAGTATCCGCATGCTTACATGTCTTCATACACACCAATATATATTTTTTGGCGGTACTCCGTGTATTGTTAGTGTGAGTGCAACCACTTAAGTATATTATAAGCGAAATTCCTCGTAAGAAGGGCCCTTCGTTGGGAAGAAGGTTGTTTTTTCCACTTGAGCAACTTTCCCTTTGTGTCCAGAAAGAAATCAATATAAGGAGTTTTCTTTCGGTATAACAAGACAGGAGAAAAGAAAGAAAGGAAAAGTTTTTCACCTTTTCCTTCATTTCATTTAGGAGTAACACTACAATCTCCCTGTTATCAACAACAATCGCGGACGTTTTAGTTCGCATGTAGCAGGCTTGTTGTTTCTCTGAAGCAATAAGTTTTGTCACGATTTTTGCACGGATCGAATTGAGGCAATCTACTCGAACATTATGTCTACCGCCGAGTATTTATGTTGTTTTATAATCCGTGCGGTGGAGACGGCTGTGCAAATACTGAATATATACATGTATAAACTAAGCTTGAGAAGTCGGCAACAGAGAAAATTATATCGTCGCAGATACAAAGTTAGCATCTAAATTCCCAGCTCAGATATGGCAGCTCTATCGACCACGAACACGACTTTTCTCTGAATAATTCCATGTATTACCTTACGTTTACGGAGTGAGAGTAGTTTCTTGTACGGACGTACTGTGATCGCAAATACGAGGGCGTGTATTGTGCGTGCCATGAAAAGTAGAGGAAAAGTCTTGGTTTTTGGTGTCCCACGATAGCTCGCTACCGCTGTTTCTATACTTTTCAGAACCGCAAAAAAAAGTTTCGATTGCTTGATCATGTCGTTGTCCTGAGGAGTTGAGAAGTGGAATTGGAGACAATTTGTTTGAACAACAACAAAACTTTTCTTTCCAATATGGGAAATCCCTTTAATTAACAAACACCTACCTAGCTCCTTGTACAATCGTTTCAAACACGAAAGGCCTAAGAGATTCTACTACATACTTAAAGATTTGCTGAAGTCAAAATGGCACAATGTATGACCAGTGCCTAACCGTGCCATATAGGCGCCCTGGAGAAGCGCAAATAATTGCGCCTCTTTATAATTATGAAGTAGCATATTACAACATATTTGAAGTTAATTCTTGGATATGAGAGGTAATTTTAAAGCGTTTTGAGTAGATTGATGTGGTTCGGGTTTATTTTAAGATATTTTTGGTTAATTTTAAGATATTTTACGTTAGTTTTCAAATATTTTTATTCAACTTTTACAACTTTAATTTTTATAAAACTCGGGAAAATACCGACAAAAATGTTTTTTCTTATCTGATCCAACCCAACCAAATCATATCCAATCATAACCTAACCTAACCCAACCAAACCAATATTTTTATTCAATTTTTTATATTTTGAGCCCTTTCCATCGGCACCATGGAGGACGGCGACACCGCCCTCCAATAGCGGTTAGGCGGTATGACAAATGCGCACAATGCATGAGTGTCGCTACAACTTGAGAACTCTGACAACATTTTCGTACACCAGCGGTTAACTCATCATCATTAATTTATTTGTTGCTTGTAGCCCTACGCAAGGAATTTCAGCTACACAAACTTCTTCTTCATCTGTCAGTTCGTCGTTTTTCCGAGCAAAAAGTAATAATAATTGCATGTTTCTCAACGGCACAATTTGCGAAAGCAAACAAACTAAAAGAGAAGGGAGAGTAACATTTTCATTTCTTCTCTAGTTACCGGAAGTACGAAAACATTTCATTTGCATGTAGTTTAATTTGGAAACGTGTTCCCTTTTTAAACAACGTACACATACGCATGCAAAACCAGTGTAAGCGTATCCAGTAACTCCTGAAAAAAAATACGAAATGTGATATTCCTTCTACTCCATTTCCTTCTTACCGAATTACTACTCACTGTAAAGAACAACACGTGAAATGAAGACACTGTGTAATATGAGTTACCCGGTTGCAGTTTAATCAGAAAGTCTGTCTGGAGCTCTCTTTCACTGCTGACGAACACATGTATAGTTACTCGTCCATTTCTTTCGAAATTTTCACAGCCCTTTAAAATTATGAGCACGTAACGCTTTTTTTCTGAGTGTGCACACAAAAAACTACACCTCGTAATTGGATTGTACACACATCCCAACTTGCACAATGCACATACCTAAACACGCACGCCACTCCATGCAACCGTTTTTTCTTCTTTTCGCAAATTGAAAAGCGCCTGAGAGGAAACATGAATTATCCACGTTTAGATAGGATCTAATTTTCATATACCATTTCATTCAGAAAATCACACATCCATCCACAGAGAGAGGTGCCCTAATGCATTTTGTCAGAGTGAACAAAAAAAATTGTATCCGGAAGGCATTTCAGTGCTCACAAACACAAACGAAGAGTGGAGTGTGTGCCATTTAAATCAGATAAAGTAGAATTGACTACTCGGCATATTATCTAAATGACTTCATATTAATAATGTGCTCGTAAGTCCATAGTGAGTCTCCCAGTCTTATTATAGCAACATAATATTCTCGCTTCATTAGTGGCGTGCCTAGTCCGACTCCGTTATCAGTGGGGAAAGTGTGTGTGAAGTCAGAAAAGTTGGAGAAATGATGCGCACACTGATAAGGAGCAAGCTCACTGATTTCCCTAAATGAAGGAAGTTAAGTGAATCGTGAAACATTAAATCTTTTCCTCAATTCTGATCCAATCCGATAAAATTAATTTAGGGAAAAGTAGAAGGAAGCAGAAAAAAAGAGTAAAATTGTACGAGGAAAGGAGTAGTACTGTGGTTTCTCAGTGATGGGGAAAGACAAGCTCATTCATAATCCAGCTCACCCTCTCTGTCTTATCGTTTTGTGTTTTATGGACTTTCTTACCCCCAGCAAGATATGGATCTTGCAGCCAAACTTTTTACACCTTATATTTGCCCTCGTCGTGAATGAGATATAGATGTGTATAATGTACCAATTTCACTCCTCTCCGAGAGTCCTTATGATGTTGTGTGTACTCAAGACTTTTGTTTGATATTCGAAATAACCCATGCAAAAATATCTAGCTAGTTTCCAGACATGTGACTTTTTCTCGTGAAAGCCTTTCTCCTCCTATTTTTTAACCACTGATTATCAAGCAAGTGCTATCTTTCCCCTTGTAATCTTTGGATGCGCTTGTGTTGTACCCACAATGTTTGGTCAAGAAGAAAACAGCCTTTCGTCATTCACTTTCACTTTCTCCTTCTCAGGGAAGGCTGATGCTAAGTTGGTGAAATCAATGTAAACGCACGCTTGGTGAAAATCCATTTTTTGGACGGATAAGATGGTGAGTAAATAATAGGTTTAAGTGAACAAGTAAAACTCCAAACCAAACAAGTAAGCCACTTATTTACTGCACACTCCAACTCGAGAATTACTGGGAATTTATGTGGAGGCATGCAAGTCTCTACCGATGACTGATCCTGAGAAACCACCACAGTTCTTCACTCGTCGAAGTGCGTTTTTCCTCATCTGTAAATGAAACGGAACAACATTTCTTCCACTTTTTATGTGTGCTCAAATTGTGAAGAGAGCTACTTGAAAGGGAGAGTGAGAGGATATAAAACTAGCCGAGTCCAAAAGTGTGCACTAACATGGACGAGGACCACCAGAGAATATTAAAGAGTTCGTTTTTCATCTTTTTTTTTCTCTCTTTTTCCCTTCGCATTGCTCACTTTCTCATTCTGGTTATTGGAAGAAAGGGAATGTTGGCAATAGGAAAAAACCGCTGAGCACTGATCCCCCATCTCTGACTCTCTCTCGCCTTCTTTCATCTTTAAGCTGTTACCAAAGAAAATGGTAATTTGTACATGGTGCGCTCATAATCAGCAAGAGAGAAAGGAAAAGGGAAAAGATGCTTTCTCCTCTTTGGTTCACCGACCAAAAGAGGCACATATTATGGGAATTTATTTTTCTTCCTTCTCTCCTCCAGTTGGAAATCCAAGTGGCCCCAGCCGACATTCACATGTTGAGAAGTGCAGTAGATAATGGATGTGTGAGAGTGTACAAAGCGTACCTATTGCCTCCAGAGGAAAAAAGGGAAAGCAACAAGATTTCTAAGGAAACTCATTAGGACTTTTTCACTTCTTATTATAGAAATGGCCCAAACTACTTTGAAGTCTATATTTCTATTTCCCTTTATTTCCTTATAAATACGAGAACAAAAATGAACTCTTGTGTCTTGCTTCTTCGTCACAGTATCGTGCAGTCGTGTGCAAAATCATAACATAAAGCTTCCCTCTTCGAATTAAAAGGCTGGCCAACCAAAGTTTAAACGAAAAAAAATCTGCTTTTTTATATCCACAAATGTGTTCTTCTTTCCTCAACAGGGAAATTTCAACATGCGGGTGTGTGTACGCCATTTCAGTGTAGGAAAAAGTTTCCCTCGTATCATAGGCAGATGTACATTTTTGTGCACGCAAGTTTTTTTTCCACAGCTCCTCTCGCTCCAGCAAACTTTCCCTTTTGCTCAGTGATGAAACGAGACCAGTCACCGTGGAATATTGCATTTTGTTGCATTCACACATTTTTTCCCGTTCTCATGGAGAAAATGAGCTCACGCTGTGGTATGCATCTGAGGAGTAAGCAACCGTAAAACTGGCTTCTTCCCACGCTTCACTGTGTATGAATCACTTGTGCAGCAGGTATAGGCACCTGCAAAGTGTGTTGAGTGCACAAATAACTGAGGCACAAACTTTTTTCTTCACTTTCTCCACAGACAGAGGTCGAGAAGAGGGCCTTTGAAATTGGATGATGACGGGAAAAGGGAATGCGACAAGTTGACTAAATACATTTGCTTGGCTCAAGCCGATTGTGTACCAAGTGTCACAAATACTCACTTTCCGCCCTTTCTTCGACATGCAAAGCCCAAATCTTTACTACAGAAAAAAGCAATACAAAACGAATAATCACAGCCTGCTGCTTTATGTTCCTCATTCGAAAGATATCTTTCTCGGATTATAAGTATTTTTTATATTATCTCCTTATAAATAGGAAAACACATGAATGTAGCGCAGTTTACATGGGCGTGTGTAGTAGTGAGTTGTAGATGTATTTTTTTTATATCCCCTATATTTTCTACGTGTCCCAACGTCAACGTGTCGACTGTAGGCATTACAGTGTAGACACAATGTATTATGTGCATAAGCTATGCCTATGTTGGGCACTTCTGGGACCAGAAAATATTACATGAGGGCTGCTCATCATTAATTCAGCACAGGAAATGAGTCTGCAGTTGCATAATAATTCTATTAAATTTCCTTCCTTAAACAATACGTAGTCTCGTTTCTTTTATGTGTTGTGTGCCTGCATAAAATGTACTGCGTTGCGAGGAATGGTGGAGATAATACTTTTTGGTATGCTTGAAAGCTGGCCAGGCAAACAAAGGATCCATGAACAATTCATATCCTATCTGTGATGCTAGCGTGTATGCATACTAATACCGAAACGAGAGGAGTGAGAGAGAAAATAAAATCTCGAAAAATGAAGATAAATGTAATGCTTTTGCACAGCGTCAAAGAAAAGAGGGCCGGAGAAAAAAGAATACAAAATTGCACAACACACCACCGATGTTTATCATACAACACAAAAACCTTGAGAAAGACAGCGTGTTTTCCATGCGCGCGGTCTATTTCCTAATCCCAAGAGATATTTAAATAAGTCTCAAATTAATGAATACAGATATTACACATGCCTCCGTATCCGATGAGCAGTATGATAATAACCTAATCCAGATTTCTGAAGACGGAGTTTTTTTTTCTCTCGGAATTATGTAGTTTGTGTATAAGACGAAATTTGAATTTCTGAGTTTCACTCAACGCCTCAGAAAAACTTCAAAGAATCAATTGAACATCCTGAGGAAAGCAGTGATCCTCTTAAATCCGTCAAAGAGAAATAATCTAAGCATCTAATCTCTAAACACAAATACCACTGCAAACACACACTCGCTCGAAAGTATATGCACTACGCACGTGTTCCACACTTGTGGACAGTAGGCATAGCTACCAAAGTGGCAGTAGTCATAGTTGAATGAAGAAAGTTACAGTCATTATCCTGATCCTCCTTTAGATGAGACAATGATAATGGACTGTTTTTTGGATGAGGGAATGAGTAAACACTTCCACGTCCGTGGTGTGCCTAATTTTTGGATATATAGAAAATTTCTATAAAGCATTGGCAAACAAAAACTTGTTCAACCTTTCCAAATTTAACTCGGGACTGAGTGTGTACTCACAGCGCACACACAAAGGCCCTATATTCGGCGAGAGAAGACTCTCCCATTTAATCGTGAGAGCTGGATGCTGTTTCTTTAATTGGCTACAGTTGGTGAGGCTGCTGGTTCCCTTTCATTTCCAACTCACCATTAAACACTTACGGTCAATCCTGATCTTCCTTGACCCACCAAAAAAAGTGATGTATATTCTCTGCTCTTGGGAAGGAACCGTTTCCGATATAGTCGTGAGCATCTATATAGCGCATCCAAAGTACAAGCGGAAAATGTAAGTGGGGGTCGGGCGCGAGTTAGAGATAATGTGACAAATACAACTTGTGTCTTCCACCAATCCAAAGTGCATTTGGTCATCACTCTACTGACTCCCTGACTCTATGGCTACCCCCAGTCTTTTCTCTTTCAAGAGGAGGCCGCGGTTGGCCCAGTGTTACGGGAAGACACTCAGCGGAAAGTGAACAAATAACTTTGGTAATAAATGTAACCTATTAAATGGACGGAAACTGGTGAACTGTTCCCTATCTTTGAGCGCATGAAAGATTGAAGACATTTGAAGACCACCACAATCATCATCATCTCACTCGCACAACGAAGATCTGAAGTGACTCTCTTTTCTCGCTCAGTCGACAGGGTTTGAGAGAAGAAATGGGAAGAAAAATCAGAGGAATCTCTTGTGCGATTACTTGTACTAACGAATGGATAGGAAGAAGACAACACGACAACATAAAAATCTATTATCCCTATTTCAACTCACTGTCACTGCTCATGTATCTATGCGTGTGCCAAGATTCACTCTTCTATTCTGTGATGCTCAAGCCAAAAAGGAAAAAGAATTCTGAAACGTTTCCCTGTACGTTGTATTCGCTTCACCTCCTCAAAAGGAGTTATAAGCCAGCGTATTGTATGATATGCGCTGGTATACGTCCCATAATATATTGATTTCTCTCGAACATCTCTCAATGGAGACAATGCCTTCACCAATATTATCTTATTACCTCTGTGGTTTCCACAATACGTCGCGTCCTTTTCTCATACTTTCCCTTTTTTTCTGCCCTTTTGTGACTAACTGATCTCCGACGATCTCTGATGGTGTAACATCGCTGACGTATGCCTCCTAGCTTTGTTTTCTCGACTGGCTCACCAACATCCAAAATATCAAGGAGAGAGACAGATATCTCTGGACCGGGTTTGACAATTGGTCTTATTGTGTCCTATCAAAGTGCTCACAAGACTCCGACGTCTCCCCGTCCTTCTTTCGGGGAGTCAATGAATTTATTGCTCTGTCTTGTCATGATTTCCAGGTCAATATTGATACAATGACTGGGTTGATAGATGGGTTCCCTCTGATATCCTCCATAATGTGTGGAGCCCATGTACACTCTCTTAGAGGGAAAGTGAGCGGAGTGAGAGCACAACTTTCGTCTCTAATGCACAAGTGAAAAGCGGGGACGACAGAGAGAAAGACAGTGAGAATCGGAAGTCCCACAGTTGCCAGAGGTAAAGAAAGGACGCTTTTTTCTGTCTTTCTTCCGTTTATATATTGATGCAATATAAACAAAGAAAAAAAACGGAGAAAAGAGCGAGAGTGGTACACACAAAGACATGCGAGGGCACGCATTGTTTGTGTGGCTGCATTGGGGCTGTTGGGCGAAAAAAAAACTTCGGAAATGGGAAAGGGCAATAGAGCCTAAAACAAAATCACAAAGAGTGTGTGTGTGCAGAGCAGAGACACGACTCACAGTGGAATGCATTCTCTGCGGATATAAAATTCCCTAATAACATATTTTTCTCTACCTTTTCTGTACCTCAGATGAACTGTTTCTAACCAAGTTAGGAAGGCGCATAGCCAGCTCACACACATACTTGCATTCAGGTCAATAAAAGGGTGTGCGTATCCATATGAAAAATCAAAGCAGTGAAAAATAGCAAAAAAAAGAACTGTCGCAGATGGTAGCCGTCGCTTCTTAAAGTAATCAATGTCAATAAGCCTGCCAATGTAACCATATTCCAGGAAAGAGATAGGTTATCTGTCCCTCAGTTATAAAGGCGAGTCACCCTCGCCATTTGCTTTCTCCGAAAAAAAACAACGTACATAGCAACTAGGTGTATGTACATACAAAGTGAATTCATGTGAATTTTTTTTTCGCTCGGACATTCCGTATTAGTGGAAAGTGGTTCACAACTATTCCTAGTTACATCCATACTTAGGTACAATACTTCTACCATAGTAACCACGAGGAATACCCT
The DNA here is from genome assembly GCA_027743745.1 of Alloscopus bannaensis. Taxonomy (NCBI): domain Eukaryota; kingdom Metazoa; phylum Arthropoda; class Collembola; order Entomobryomorpha; family Entomobryidae; genus Alloscopus; species Alloscopus bannaensis. The sequence goes on along the minus strand of JAHZMW010004355.1, from coordinate 2,338 downwards.
GTCTTCGCTTTAGAAAAAAAACACACTCTCGATTTCCCCAAAGACGCTGCCTCCTCCACTTCGTTTTCGCTTCTCACTCTGTGTGAACGAATTAGATGAGGAAAATAGACCTTGGACGAAAAAGAGGGTGTGTGTATATAAGCATGAAAGAAAACTATGCATCGTGTAGCTGGAGTGAGAGAGTAAAGTCGTTTCTTGTGTACTTCTCTTCCGTTATGTTGTCCTAAAGTATCAAGAGATATCACGAGAAAAGAACTGCAAACGACCAGCTCACAAAAAGTTACTTGAACATGTCTGAGTGTATGCGTACCAAGTTGGTTTCTCAAAAACTAGACGTTTACGTTACACTACTGTATTATATTATTGAATACTGGGGTCCCTGGGCACGCGAGCCATGCAAGCCTCGACCTAGAGCAGTGAGTGCTAACCTGCTACTTATTAAATGAACGAATATAAAATCTCTTTTCAATCATAGTTACTTTCCAACTGGACTTTTTCTATTGTACATGAGGCTCTTTATCCGTCCCATTCAATTATTTCGCTCTGATTATTTACATTTTTTACAAAACTATAAAATTGTTACTAAACTCTCGTTTACTAACACGCATCATTTCCAACTCAGATTTCCAGGAACGACTTTTATAGATGAAGATACGCTCCTTCCCTACACACAAGTAGGGCTTACTATTAATATTTTTGTAGATGTACAAAACTGCAACCTCATCATCGTGATTCTTCTCCTGTGAAAAGAAAGTAAAACGTTGGCTCCGAGTGGGTGGTGACTTTCTCTTCACAAAATGGCTACACACAGAGAGACAGAGAAAAGGCCCTGTCTGCCTTTTAAATAAAGGCGAAAAGAAGCTAAAAGAAGGAGCTTTAGGTAATGGAAGGAGGAAAAAGTATGAAGTATAAAGCTCTTATCTCTCAAAGAAAAGATGTTCGTCATGACGACGACGATGATGGCGTGGATACATATTTTCATATTACAAACCCATTTCACATGCCATCCACTATGAAGACAGGGAGACCATATCAGCCCCATTATGTTCTGCTTGCGGGAAACATTTTCGCATGCTTCCCTTCTCTTTTTTTTCTGTAGTCTCATTTTTTACACCAGAAAGCAACTTTAATTCCCTGAAAAGCGTCGTCTTGTCATTTCAACATCGTGCTCACGACAGACACGACGACGACGATGAAAAGGGAATGAACGCGAAAGACGGGAATCATCGTACTCCGTAATAAGCACAACCTTCTCCACACAATTTTGAGGAACAAAAATGTTCAGATATTAATGCAGCTGAGAACTTCTGAGGAATATCGCAGAGCATTCAATATTTTGTGGCGTGTGCGAGAGAATTGAGTTAAATGAATTTTTTTCTGAAGATGATAGGCGTAATAATTGTAGATACGAATTAGATGAGAGGTCTTCGCCCAAAGAATCGATATTTTCTCCGTGCTCACAGTGATTTTACCAGGATAGCAATTCAAGATTTAGGAGCTGACGGGACACCCAGATTTTGTGCAGGAATCGGTAATAGGGCTGCACCGTCCACATTTTGCTGTGACTGTCATGATCACTGTGAATTCGTTTTTATTTCAAAGTCAATATCAATTCAAGACTCATTGAGGATAGGAAATGGGTTCCAAAATCTTCTCCTTTAGTAGTATTCCCACGTAGATTTCTCGAGCCGCTTCCCTGTTGGCTCATGTCCTAGTAGCAGTGTTGTTGAAAATGAGCTTCAACTTTTGACCTCAGACTTTTGAACAGCTGAGTAACGGGAACGGAGCCCTGTAGTGTAACGGTTTCGAACTCAAATCCATTGTCAGTTCTTTACAACGGAGAGAGTCTGATGATTATTTTGGACGTTGCAATTTTGTGAGTGACGGTGGCAATTTGCTAAAGATAAAAGAAGAAAGCCCATGGTGTTCTTTCCAAGATTGTTGCCTAGCAGCACATGACAAGCTCAAGAGGATATTTGTAGTGAGTGTCATGTTGTGTCGGATACGGAGCCAATAATTCAGTGATTGTGGAACTACGTCATGATTGTCACCTCGCAGACGTCGTGTTGACGATACTGATCGTGATCTCCTCCATTTTGAAGCTTCAGTACATGGTTAATTGCTGACTTTCATTGTCAGTAGCTTACTAAAACTCCGAAAACAATTGGACATGATGTAAAGCAAAGTTCTTCAGGGATAACCCCAAAGATAGCATTACAGACGACGCATAGTCCTTAAAAAAACAATTCCAGTTTCTTGGAGAAAGTCTATTGAAAAACGTTGAAGACTGAACCCTGAGAGATATAGGATAACTATCTATATCGACTACTTTATTTTT